>SJYV01052388.1:15555-29264 GCA_006410875.1 Neotragus pygmaeus | reverse complement strand
AGCTCGGCCACGCTGAGGCTCACGGCCACCGAGAAGAAGGTCCCGCAGCCCTGTACTAGCGCCACTCTGAATCGCCTGACGGTCCCGCGCTACTCCATCCCCCCGGGGGACCCGCCACCTTACCCCGACCTCGCTGGCCCCCTGGGCCCCAGCCGGGGCCTGGGGCAGAGGCCAGACGGCGGCCTCATCCACGCCACGCTGCGCAGGAACAACCGCGAGGCGGCGCTCAGGGCGGCGCAGCTGGCGGAGCCCCCGCGGCCACCGCCGCACCCGCCCAAGCCCAAGGGCGCGGCGCCCTTCCCCACGCGGCCACCGCCCGCGCTCTACACCTGCAGCCAGTGCAGCGGCGCAGGGGGCGCGGCGGGCCGGCCCGACCCGGGGGCGCAGCCGGGTGCCAGCCTGGCGCACGCGGCCAGCACCTCTCCGCTGACCTCGCAGTCGTCCTACAGCCTCCTGGGTGCGGCGGAAGGCGCCCGCGAGCGTGCCGACTACGTGAACTCGGCCTTCACGGAGGACGAGGGGCTGGCCCAGCACTGTCCAGCCGACAAGCCGCCGAGGCACCCGGTGCTGGGCGAGGCCGCTGTGGCCGTTAAGCGGCCACCCCCCTACCAGTGGGACCCCGTGCTGGGGGAGGACGTGTGGGTCCCTCAGGAAAGGACAGCCCAGAGCACGGTGCCCAACCCCCTGAAACTGCCCCCTCTGATGGTGGGTCCAAGCCAGCACCTGGACATGTCCCGAGTGCCCTTCGTCTCCCCCAAGGCTCCCGCCAGCCCTGCTGCCACTTTCCAGCCCGGCTATGGGATGGGGGTGCCCTACCCGGCCGGCTACAGCACCTCCCCGCTGCCGGGGGTGCAGGCTCCCTGCTCCCCGAAAGACGCCCTGGCCCCAGCGCAGTTTGCCCAGCAGGAGTCCACCGTGGTTCTGCAGCCCGCCTACCCGCCCAGCCTGGCCTACTGCACCTTGCCCCCCATGTACCCGGGAAGCAGTGCCTGCTCCAGTTTACAGCTGCCCCCTATCGCCTTGCACCCCTGGAACTCCTACAGCGCCTGCCCGCCCGTGCAGAACCCGCAGGGCACTCTCCCCCCCAAGACACACTTGGTGGTGGAGAAGCCCCTGGTGTCCCCCCCACCCACCGACCTCCAAAGCCACCTGGGGACAGAGGTGATGGTGGAGACTGCAGACAACTTCCAGGAAGTCCTCTCCTTGACGGAGAGCCCGATCCCCCAGCGGACAGAGAAATTCGGGAAGAAGAACCGAAAGCGGCTGGACAGCCGGGCAGAGGAGGGCAGTGTTCAGGCCATCACTGAGGGCAAGATGAAGAAGGAGGCTCGGACGCTGAGCGACTTTAATTCCCTCATCTCCAGCCCCCGCTTGGGGAGGGAGAAGAAGAAGGTGAAGAGTCAGAAGGACCAGCTGAAGTCGAAGAAGCTGAATAAGACAAACGAGTTCCAGGACAGCTCAGAGAGCGAGCCAGAGCTCTTCATCAGCGGGGATGAGCTGATGAACCAGAGCCAGGGCAGCAAGAAGGGCTGGAAGAGCAAGAGGAGCCTCCGGGCGGCCAGTGAGCTGGAGGAGTTCAAGTGCAGGAAGGCCAGCGAGAAGGAGGATGGCCGGCTGGGCAGCCAGGGCTTTGTGTATGTCATGGCCAACAAGCAGCCGCTCTGGAATGAGGCCACCCAGGTGTACCAGCTGGACTTCGGGGGGCGGGTGACCCAGGAGTCGGCAAAGAACTTCCAGATCGAGCTGGAGGGGCGGCAGGTAAGGAGCCGTGTCCCGGGGTGCAGCCAGAACGCGACCTGGTCGCAACAGATCTCTGGGCTTTGGTCTTCAAGGAGAATCATTCAGAAGCCGATGGGAACTGTGGGAAGCAGCTGATGTCTCTTAGGGTGGGGCCACTCGGACCTCTCATTTTCAGTGTGCCCGTCTCTATCTTATTTCTCACCAAAGGAACCCATGTCCTGATTTTTTAAAGTCAGATGGTTCCTACAAGACCCATGAGGAAAGTAGCAGGCATTTGCCCGCTCCCAGACCCTCCCCTCCCAGAGGCTTACTCTTCCAGTTTGTGTGCTTTTCCTGCTGTCTGTCGATGCGTTGGCAAAGGACACGTATCTACTTCTGTCCCTTGATTTTTCAGTTTGGAGCGTCATGTACTTAATTTCTCTCTAAGCAACTTGAGGGTTCATTTTCTTCACCCTGGTCTCCCCCCAGCACAGGTGAACTTTCCCTTCCCCCTTTCCCAGGTGAATCGGTCATCGTGGGTCCCTGATTGTGTCTCTGAGTATGACTCATGTCTGAACCACTACATTTCCTTCACTGTGTAGGCTCATTGCGCTAAACGTAACAATTACCCAGCTTTTGTTTGCTTATTTCTCTGTGTTTCTGTCGTTAAGTCCTTCCCTGACTCTCCAGCAGAACAAGCATCTCCTCTTGGTACACTTGAGCCTTTTTCGTAGTTTCTCAGTTCTTCCTGTTCCAACCTGGAGTTCTCGTGGTCCCACTGCATGGCTGTCATTCTGGACTATCCTTCCCCACTATTCTGGGAACTCTCTTCACCGCTCATTTAAATCTCAACATTGTTAATTCGCTCAACAAATGTTTATAGAGTACCCACTATATGCCTGGCAATCTTCTGGGCCCAGGAGTTGACAAATTATGGCCCACAGGCCCACCCAGCCTGCAGCCTCTTTCTATAAAGTTTTTTTGAGACACAGCCACGTCCGTCCCCTTCAGTACTGTCTACCCTGCTTTCACCCTACAACAGCAGTTCAATAGTTGTGGTAAAGTCCACGTGACCTGCAAAGTCTGAAACGTTTATTATCTGCCCCTCCCCGAGAGTTTGCCGACCTCTGTTTTGAGTGCTGAAATCCGAGCACTGAGGAAAGCAAAGGAAAGCTCCCTGTCCTCATGGCGTTTACAAACATGGGAAAGAAACCGTGAACAAACAAGTATCATGGCATGTAGCAGCAGCAGCAGTGTGCTCCCAGGAAGCCCTGGGGTGACTGGAACACAGAGGCCCGCGAGGGGACCGGGCATGCTCTCCTGGTCCGTCTCTGAGCAGGGACGTCTGACAGTCATAAGCGGTGGTTCTCTTAAGCCTCTTTCAGCCTGGAGATTCCTTTCTCTGCTGCTCCTTTCTCCTATCTGTTTCCTTGGTGGAGAAACCCCTTCCTCTGACCCACGGAGCTCCCCATGCTCCAAATCTTTCTTGTGGCCTCCCCATCGCACAGTTCAACATGGTCCTCCATGCGCTTATTTCCCACTAACTCACAGTTAGGTTGAGGAGCTTATCAGAGATCTCTCACAGACGTGCTGTCTGCCTCTGTCGGGAGCGGCCCTGAGGGTCTCCTTTAACATATCTGCCTCCCCACCCCATCCCACCCCAGGTGATGCAGTTCGGGAGGATCGACGGCAGCGCCTACATCCTGGATTTCCAGTACCCCTTCTCCGCCGTGCAGGCCTTTGCGGTNAGAAGGGCTGGAAGAGCAAGAGGAGCCTCCGGGCGGCCAGTGAGCTGGAGGAGTTCAAGTGCAGGAAGGCCAGCGAGAAGGAGGATGGCCGGCTGGGCAGCCAGGGCTTTGTGTATGTCATGGCCAACAAGCAGCCGCTCTGGAATGAGGCCACCCAGGTGTACCAGCTGGACTTCGGGGGGCGGGTGACCCAGGAGTCGGCAAAGAACTTCCAGATCGAGCTGGAGGGGCGGCAGGTAAGGAGCCGTGTCCCGGGGTGCAGCCAGAACGCGACCTGGTCGCAACAGATCTCTGGGCTTTGGTCTTCAAGGAGAATCATTCAGAAGCCGATGGGAACTGTGGGAAGCAGCTGATGTCTCTTAGGGTGGGGCCACTCGGACCTCTCATTTTCAGTGTGCCCGTCTCTATCTTATTTCTCACCAAAGGAACCCATGTCCTGATTTTTTAAAGTCAGATGGTTCCTACAAGACCCATGAGGAAAGTAGCAGGCATTTGCCCGCTCCCAGACCCTCCCCTCCCAGAGGCTTACTCTTCCAGTTTGTGTGCTTTTCCTGCTGTCTGTCGATGCGTTGGCAAAGGACACGTATCTACTTCTGTCCCTTGATTTTTCAGTTTGGAGCGTCATGTACTTAATTTCTCTCTAAGCAACTTGAGGGTTCATTTTCTTCACCCTGGTCTCCCCCCAGCACAGGTGAACTTTCCCTTCCCCCTTTCCCAGGTGAATCGGTCATCGTGGGTCCCTGATTGTGTCTCTGAGTATGACTCATGTCTGAACCACTACATTTCCTTCACTGTGTAGGCTCATTGCGCTAAACGTAACAATTACCCAGCTTTTGTTTGCTTATTTCTCTGTGTTTCTGTCGTTAAGTCCTTCCCTGACTCTCCAGCAGAACAAGCATCTCCTCTTGGTACACTTGAGCCTTTTTCGTAGTTTCTCAGTTCTTCCTGTTCCAACCTGGAGTTCTCGTGGTCCCACTGCATGGCTGTCATTCTGGACTATCCTTCCCCACTATTCTGGGAACTCTCTTCACCGCTCATTTAAATCTCAACATTGTTAATTCGCTCAACAAATGTTTATAGAGTACCCACTATATGCCTGGCAATCTTCTGGGCCCAGGAGTTGACAAATTATGGCCCACAGGCCCACCCAGCCTGCAGCCTCTTTCTATAAAGTTTTTTTGAGACACAGCCACGTCCGTCCCCTTCAGTACTGTCTACCCTGCTTTCACCCTACAACAGCAGTTCAATAGTTGTGGTAAAGTCCACGTGACCTGCAAAGTCTGAAACGTTTGTTATCTGCCCCTCCCCGAGAGTTTGCCGACCTCTGTTTTGAGTGCTGAAATCCGAGCACTGAGGAAAGCAAAGGAAAGCTCCCTGTCCTCATGGCGTTTACAAACATGGGAAAGAAACCGTGAACAAACAAGTATCATGGCATGTAGCAGCAGCAGCAGTGTGCTCCCAGGAAGCCCTGGGGTGACTGGAACACAGAGGCCCGCGAGGGGACCGGGCATGCTCTCCTGGTCCGTCTCTGAGCAGGGACGTCTGACAGTCATAAGCGGTGGTTCTCTTAAGCCTCTTTCAGCCTGGAGATTCCTTTCTCTGCTGCTCCTTTCTCCTATCTGTTTCCTTGGTGGAGAAACCCCTTCCTCTGACCCACGGAGCTCCCCATGCTCCAAATCTTTCTTGTGGCCTCCCCATCGCACAGTTCAACATGGTCCTCCATGCGCTTATTTCCCACTAACTCACAGTTAGGTTGAGGAGCTTATCAGAGATCTCTCACAGACGTGCTGTCTGCCTCTGTCGGGAGCGGCCCTGAGGGTCTCCTTTAACATATCTGCCTCCCCACCCCATCCCACCCCAGGTGATGCAGTTCGGGAGGATCGACGGCAGCGCCTACATCCTGGATTTCCAGTACCCCTTCTCCGCCGTGCAGGCCTTTGCGGTCGCCCTGGCCAACGTGACTCAGCGCCTCAAGTGAGGGGCCTGGTATGGGCAGGAGAGAGAGGCCTGACCTGACGGAGCCCCATGGCCCCGAGGTCCGGGGCCCAGAAGACGAGGGCAGAACTGGAAACATCTCTCAGGCCCAGGAGAGGGCACTGACCTTTTGTCATTATTTGTTTGGGTTTTTACTATCCTTCATTGTCTTTTTTTTTTTCCTTCTTTTTAAACAAAAGTAAGATACAGGAGGGTGGCATTTGGAACCGAAGGGCGCGAGGCGGCTGGTGGAGCTTGGGAAGCAAGGCTGCTGCGGGAGTGGGCGTCCTCCCAGGCTTGTTTCCGTCAGCCACAGCCCGGGGGCCCTTCCGAGGGAAGGTCGGCCGGCCTCCTGCCTGGCTGCTTCTCCGAGACTAGGAGCTTGCGTCGTTTTCCTCCTCTACAACATCCAGCTTTTATTATTCCTCCAACATCACCACTAGTGTTAAAAAAAAAACGTTTAAAGAAAAACACAACCAAAAAATCTTGAAGGTACAGGTTCTCTTGGTGGGGCACTGTTTAATTCACACGTTATGTTATTCCCCACCCCCCCAGGTGACTTGGTTAATGAAGGGTGTTTTGGCAAATGCACTGTGTTTGACTAATAAAAGGAGGCTTTTTTCCCAGGGGTGCTGTTGCCCTGTATAAAAGGATATGCTCGTGAGCTGACAGGGAAGGATGACAGGAGGAAGGGACTCCTGCGGGTGTGTGTGAGGTCCAAGGGCCACGCTCATCAGCGCGTTTACACTGACGCCTCCACTAGAACCCCAATGTGTCAGAATTCCGTCGGCTCAGCGATCCTTGCGGCTGATCAAGCTCCCCACATGTGGTGGGGGCAGCAGTTTCCTGGGCTGCAGGGATGTGTCACTAGAGGCCAAGAAGTGGGGCTTCCCTCCCTCTCCCGCTCTCACCTTGGGATCTGGGAACCCCAGCCGACACAGTATTTTTCCCATTAAATAACACTGTTCTGTATACTTTTTCTTCCTAAAAATGCTGACAGCACTGATTTGAAAGTATTCCTTTCCTCTTTGGGGCTGTATCAAAATTCAGTTGGCTAGAGAGGTTTTCCAACAGATTAGAAATGTAACAAAAAATAAAAGATGTTAGACACTTGCCAGGGTGTGAAAAGATACAGTTATAATCAGTTCTTTGACAAGAGCCCCACCGACTTCTCTAGGGGGGAAAAAAAAGTTGTTTATTAACTGTACAGACTGTTTACTGATATGATAAACCACTAGGAGAACATGGTTAAAGTCACAGAACCTACCGAAGTTCCTTGACTGTTGCTTGCAGCAACAAAATTGTTGCAACAATTGTAGCAACAAAAATCCAGAGATTATCTTCCCCATCTCCCTCTCTTAGGGGACTTGTTGGGCCATATTCAGCCCTGCTCATAACACGACCCAGTTCATGTTTTTGGTTACTTATATCTGTGAGAATAGGGCAGGAACATAGGAACTGTCTGCTGGTTTAGGGTCCTAAATTTGGATTTTGTTTAAAAAGAAACAAGTGGAAGATACTGCAGAAACATATTTTCAAAATAAAAAAATTGGTTTTTAGTCTTCTGTTTTCGTTTAAAAATTGGGAAGGAAACAGGCCCACTGAAAGATGACATCCCCTTAGCATTTTCTCCAGACCCCAAAGAAACACAGGTGAGGTTTTAAATATGGTGAAGGCCGTCTCCCCGCTATTACCAGAGTTTCCCATATTTTAAAATATTGAGCCTGATTCTTTGGTGGGTAAATTTTTCCAGAAAGAATTTAGCTGTGTACTCAAAATTACATAATTCTTTTCTATGAGTTTGTGTAGCTTAATATGATGTTTCAGTGCTTATTATCAGTTGTGCAATAATGGTTAGAGCCTATTTCTAAATAATTTAAAGCCAGTTCCCTTGTTTTATTGTCCAAGAGTTAATTATTTATCTTGCTTTGATAGTGTTCATAGAAATTATTCTGTTTCTATGTTCTGGTGAGTTATGCCATTTTATTATTTATTTAGAAAAATAGTATGTTTGTAACGACTTATTTGGTGGCAGTATGTTTTGCTGCAAGAAATAAAAAGGATATGGTAGAAGGTTTTCTTTTTTGCTGGACAGTTTGTACTTTTTCTAATTGGGAAAAACTCCTACTCATCCTTTAAAAGTAATTTTTTTTCATTTTGTGTTATCAATTATATTACAAAGGAGATTTCTTTGAGACAACAGGTCCTAAAATACTATTTCCCCTTCTGTTGAAAATTTTATTTTCAATGAAAGTAAGAGGTGAAATGAAGAGAAATCCTTGGAATGAAAATGACAAATACGTGTGAAGAGAAAGTGAGTATTTGTAACAGATAATGAACCAAACTTGCTGAATGCTTAGCTCAGTCCCCAGAAGCCCTTTTTCCTACATGGGGATGAAGGCCTCCACCCTGGATGTTTGGCAGGAGTTTGCCTCTGATGAGCAGCCACGCCCCAGCCTGAAGGAGACAGTAACCACTCACCAATCAGAAACAGGTGGCGGCAGCCGTTGTAATGCGGTGTCTTTGCAGTTCATGGTGATGATTTCACTGACTTTGAAAGTTGCTTTCATTTGGTCAATCTCTATCAAAGTCAGTACTTTAAGCAATGGAAGTCTACGTACTTAGTGTTTATTAATAGCAGCTTATGAATATTAAGATACCTCACTGAATCTCTAAAGTTAAAAACATTAGCCCAGTAAATACTCAACTAAAGAACAGGATCCACACCTCTTTGAGGGAAGCAGTATATTACCAAACATGAAAACCAGTTTTAAACTTGGTTTAACCTCATCAAACCAAAGGCACAGCTTTGAGTGTAGTACACCCATTGAATGTATGTGTATCCTAAGAACTCGACACCAAGAAAGCAGGAAAATGTCAAAGCTCTCGTGCCAGGAGAAGTCAAAGTGCTTGCAGTGTTTTCACCCTTGGCTGTTTGCTTCCTTATCGTGTGCCCCAAGAGGACACTTGAACGTGTGATCATAGATGAAAGCCAGGAGACTGGCCCCCAGATCAGGCCAGCTCTGCCACTGAGTTGATGGGTGACCTTGGGCCTCTGTTTATCCATCTGTAAAAGGAAAGGATTGCCTGAACAATCTAAATGCCTGCAGTCCAGATCGATGGCGTGAGGGCCTGAAATGTATGTTTCCTCACTCCACTTTACAGACTTGAAAGGTAGGTTTCAAAATGGCCTTTTGTAGATTTTTTTGGTCTGTTTTCATGAGCCACCTACTGAATGTAAACCAGTGCATTTAAAATAATACCTTTGGAAGCTTTACCTCTAAAAGCAAATGAGTTTGGAATCATGTTTGTTCTCATAAAATTATGCAAAAGCACCAATTCCAGCAAGGCTTCCCTGGTAGCTCGTTGGTAAAGAATCTGCCTGCAATGCAAGAGACGTGGGTTTGATTCCTGGGTCGGGAAGATTCCCCAGGAGAAGGGATAGGCTACCCACTCCAGTATTCACGGGCTTCCCTGGTGGCTCAGATGGTAAAGAATCCGCCTGCAATGGAAGACCTGGGTTTGATCCCTGGGTTGGGGAGATCCCCTGGAGGAGGGCATGGCAACCCACCCCAGTATTGTGGCCTGGAGAATTCCACGGACAGAGGAGCCCAGTGGGCTACAGTCCGTGGGATCACATGACTGAGGGAGACTAAGGACAGCAATTCCAGGTAAGACAGAGGAGCCACACATGCATGTGCCCTGCTTGGTGGGCACCCCTGAGAATGGCCCTAAAACAAGTCACCATTTGCCCTAAAGGGTGGGTAGGAAAAAGACAAAGGAGTGTACGCCTCGTCTGGCTTGAGTTACCAAGTGCTCTGCAGTGTTGCACCATCTTCGTGTGCAGATTTCTCAAGAAGAAACCCACTGTGTCCCCCGTGGGCCATGTAGCGTTCGGCCAAGTCAGTGGTTGTGAACAGGGTTGAGAAAAGATGTGTCCAGATGTGCGAGTTCCTGGGATTTTTGTCACAGCACACAACTCAAAAATTTTTCACCATTTGTGTGTCTGCCTATCTCTGGCTGATGAAACTCTGAAGGGTTGTGGTTTTCATTTCTTTAGCTTTGTGTGATTTTCTTGTAACTTGTACCAGTGTTTTCTGTTTATATGTTCTTTTAAGGGGGAGGGGGATGGTTCTAAGACCTTGTTTACTGTAGATACAATTTCTTTTGTGTCGTAGAAAAGTTTGAGCTTGACTGAAGAAGGCACTGTATTATTTTACCAAGGGGAGTATTGTTTTTGCATTTGTTTATAAATGCATCATTTGAGTACTGTAAATTTGGACACACTTTCTGAGTTTATTGCTACTGGCGTTTCTTTGTTTGTTTGTGTTTTCCTAATGGTTACGGGCACAGTGCAGGTACACAGGCCCCAGACCAGACCAGACACCCCCCTGCATGTTCCCGCCCCGCCTGGGGAGTGGCGCGCTGCCTGCTGCGCCGCTTCCTCTCCTGTGCTCAGTCGGTTGGTTTCTGAACTCAGCATCCTGCTTTGTTTCACTTTCCAAGCAAGATCTGTTGAGGTTTCCAAATTTCATTCTGATGAGCTCACCCTGGTCTCCTCTCTCCTTATGTGTTTTGTGTATTTGATTGTGCAGGAGGTATTCTAGAAGGCATTGGTGATTTGCATTCAAAATGATGTGGTTTGTCCAAGTTATTTTCCATCTTTATTATTGAGATGGATCGATCTCCTTATTTTTTTTTCTTGATGATTTGAAGTTGTAAGAGTTGTCAGCTATTGCTTAATAAAATTTTCAGATCAAAAACAAAACAAAACCCATCAGTTCCTTGTGTGCTGAATTCAAATGTGGTCTTGGTCATTTGAGAAGAAATCAGTTCTCTCTGTTGGCATGACCCAGAATGACTGCGGCTCTAGTTTGACTCCTGAGTTACTGCCACCTGTTACGTGACCCCTGAGGCCTTTATTATCATTGTTCCTTCTGAGAGGTCCCAGGTCATGCTGTTTTCCTGTTGAGTTGATTTGAGTTTTTGTTTCTCTTTGCTTTTGTAAAAAAACCAATTCAGAGTGCTTCTTGTTAGTACCTACAAGATCTGAGATGCTAAGTACATTGACACCTTTCTTTTTTACTTTGTAACAAACTTAATAAACCCAGGTTTGGAGCAATTCCACTACAAGTGCTAAGATAACTGTTAATTGTTATTACTACTAATGAAACTTGGTGCACTTCCGTGCTTCGCCCTGGAATTCCCTCTGACCTTGGGAATGAGGCAAGGACTGAGGGTCATAGGAGGCTCACCTGTGAATACTGTTTCCATGCGCATTTACAGAGCCACCCATGTGGTTTTTCCAGAGATAAAAAATAGATATGGTCACTCAAGCTCTAGGAGACAGAACCAAAAACCACTGTCATATCTAGCAAATTTTAATTATTAATTTCTAAATAATCATAGAATTATAAATCTGTGCTTTAAATAGTAATAGTCATACAAAGCTAACCTGGATTTTGTATGAGACTCAAAATAGATCTTGTTCTATTGTGAAAGTTTGTGAGCTTCACGTTGATATTCCTTGTATCTTCACCACTTAAATCAGGTAGCAAGGAGATTTGATCAGAAAAAAGCTCCTTCCTCCCCTCCCCTGAAACCAAGGGCGGAGGAGCCTCAGGGCCAGGCTCTGCTGTGAGCTGAGGGCCATGTGTAGGAGTGGGATCACCCTTACCAGCCTGGCTCTTTATCAGCTTTGGGGCCATTCAGTGTGAGCTGGTGTCTCCAGAAGTGATTTATTTTCAAAGTAAGGATACTTGGCAAATCCTTTTCTTTCTAAAACCTCATCTTGAAAAGGATGCATTCTGTTTTTATTCTGGCATTCAGTATTCTTTTCCTGGTAGCGTTAAGAGAATAGGGAGTCAATTTAGCTCCCATATCCCGGCCCCCAAAACTCATTGGAGACACAACTGCCTCGTGGAGATTGCAATGCAACTGTGCCAAGAATCCACAGCTGAATCTCCAGACTCCATTATAAAGTGGATACCTTTAACCTTTTCTTTCAGAAGAAAATTGAAGCATTGAAAGATTGAAATGACTTCTGGATTCCATAGACCAAAAAAAAAAAAAAAAAAATCCTGAAGTAGAATGAAAGCTTTCTGGATCACATTAATGAATAGACCTAGTTTTAATTCCCAGCTTCCCAGTTGGATGTTTCATAATCATTTGCCTGTAATGAGCTCTGAGCCACTTGCTCTTAGTCATCTCCCGGGAAAAGAAGGCCATGTAGGTGGGCCGCCCTCGCCCACCAGCGGCGTGCTCACCCTCTCCAGAGCTTGTCCTCTAGAGTTGTCAGAAAATCGAACGGTTACTCACCCAGGTGTCATGAAGGGGCTGGTCTGCGTGGATTTGTTTCTCTGCTTATCTTAGAAACCGTTGCTCGATGCACTAAAGAACATGCAACCATCCATGCGAAGAAGAGGTTTGTTTCTGAAATCTCACTCGAAGTTCCTGTTGGAACCCTAGATTTAGTCCACAGCAGCCTGGAAACAGAACCCTAGCAGGGAACTGAGTCCCCGGGCAAAAATAGTTACATCTCTCTGCTTTCTGTCTTCTGGGGTTCCTGCCTCCACGTCACCTCACTCCCCAGAGTGTACGTTCCCTGTGATTTAGAGAATGTGAAAGCCTCTCTCCTGAAATTTTCAGTGCAGTTCCCAGACTTGTTCCTTGAAACTTTGCACTTAAGGCAAAGTAAAAGCTGTGAGAAATTAGGAAAAAACTAAAGCAGAGAACTTCCTGAGTTTATCTTGAGGTGAGATAAGCCTGAGGAACTTATTAAACCTCAGCTATCTCTCAGGACAGCATCTTGGCTGTGTGGAATGTCTGTGCCTTCAGTTGATTGATCTGAAATTCAGGTAGCCTCTATGCTGCTTAGCTTAGTGTGTTCCAAGCACTTGCTGAGCCCCGTGGTTATGCAGAGGTTTTCGCTGCATGTGCAACAGTAGCCCCTACCCCCAAGACCCCCCAAAATGGGGGAAACTTGGATGATAAAGGCTGGCTGCATCACAGTGTCTCAAACCACTGATCCAGTTGCCTTCTCTTAGTCAAGCGCATTACCTTGGTCATTTCTCCCATCTTCAGCCAACAGGGTGCAGAGAGACCTCGTGATCACTGAGCATCCTTTTAGCTTGGCCTCCAGCTCATTCAAACGGTCGTGTCATTTCCCCTTTCAAACTAATCAACTCAGTGTTTCCTGCCTCCCGGGTGTCACCTTGAGGGCCGCCCGCCCTCCCCCGAACCACCTGTGTCATCTTGCATGAACCCAGTAGTAGGTGCAGTCCCAGGTATAACAGGAGCAGTCCTTTAATCCTTGAATCTCATACTTTTCATGTTTGCTATCATGGAAATCTGGGTTTTAACAATGTAACTTTTTGTCTCCTTGGTAAGAAGGCTAGCGGCCAGATACCACAATGCTTGGGATACAGATGGATTCCCACAGTGAGAAGGGCTGTCCTCAAGTGATTCATTTCTCTCTCTGCTGGAGCCCCAGGGGGTCCTCTGAGTCCTGGGTACATGTTCCCAAAGTACCTGTACTGACTACAGGGGGCTTTCAAGTCCAGGGATTATGGTTTCTTTCCAGTACTGAAGGTTGCCTCCTTTGTTTTCAATCATGAGAGAAAATATTTCTCTTGACAAAAAAATTGTCTCCATTCATTCTGTGTGTCCAGTCATGAGGGAGAAAGTCCCGTCAGCACCGAATGGTTCATTTGATGGTGCTGATCACACATGGAGTTGGCCTCCCTTCCCCAGCCTTTCCCTTTTCGTTTCCATCAGCTCCACCCTGGGTCTGACCATGCTTCAGGGCCCCCCTTGGGTTCCAAAGAGTCAGATACGGCTCAGTGAGTAACACTTTCACTTTCAAGCATATATTTAAAAGCGTAATAATTTCTCAAAAGCAGCCAGATACAAGTGCATCTATCCCAAGAGACTTTTATCTGGAGCCTAGTACTTGTTTTTTGGAGAAGGCAATGGCAACCCACTCCAGTATTCTTGCCTAGGAAATCCCATGGACAGAGGAGCCAGGTAGGCTGCAGTCCATGGGGTCGCGAAGAGTTGGACAGGACAAGCATCTGAATGCAGAGTTCCAAAGAATAGCAAGAAGATATAAGAAAGCCTTCTTCAGCGATCAATGCAAAGAAATAGAGGAAAACAACAGAATGGGAAAGACGAGATCTCTTCAAGAAAATTAGAGACACCAAGGGAACATTTCATGCAAAGATGGACGCAATAAAGGACAGAAATGGTATGGACCTAACAGAAGCAGAA
>SJYV01052386.1:280500-297185 GCA_006410875.1 Neotragus pygmaeus | reverse complement strand
AGATGCCATGATCTTAGTTTTCTGAATGCTGAGTTTTAGTCCAGCTTTTTCATTCTCCTCTTTCGCTTTCATCAAATGGCTCTTTAGTTCTTCCTCGCTTTCTGCCATAAGGGTGGTGTCATCTTCATATCTGAGGTTATTGATATTTCTCCCGGCAATCTTGATTCCAGCTTGTGCTTCATCCAGCCCAGCATTTCTCATGATGTACTCTGCATATAAGTTAAATAAGCAGAGTGACGATATACAGCCTTGACATACTCCCTTCCTGATTTGAAACCAGTCTGTTGTTCCATGTCTGGTTCTAACTATTGCTTCTTGAGATGCATACAGATTTCTCAGGAGGCAGGTCAGGTAATCTGATATTCCCATCTCTTTCAGAATTTTCCACAGTTTGTTGTGATCCACACAGTCAAAGGCTTTGCTGTAATTAACAAAGCAGAAGTATTAAATATTTTACCATATTTAAATTGTGCTATTTTCTCTTTGTATATCTGTAATAATAATCACTGAATCTCTTTTATGAAAAATTTCAGTGATATGGTGATATAATAGTTCGTGACTCTTATCTTGGTACATATGCCACACTGGACTGTTTTATTAAAATGGCCTAGAGAGCCTCATTCATTAATCCCCTCTCTTTATAGACAATATAAACTAATAATGTATATGTTAATAGAATAGGGATTTAAACAAATAAAAATTATATACATATTTAATTTAAACTTAACAACATCCCTGAAGATGATATTATTTTCTTTTGCTAGAAAAAGAAACAAAACCCCAGATTTTATAGAGATTTAAGTTGCTAAAGTTCCTAGCATTTTAATAACATATGTGGAACTTAAATCTATCTTTTCTAGCTACAGATCCAAAGCTCTCGTGTCTCTCTATAAAGAGTAAGCATATATTTAAAGCATGAATTCTATTATTTTCAAAGCAGAATAGTAATTTTAGGATTTAAGTAAATCATATTTATTAGAGTATATTAAATGTTTTTATATAATTTAGAATATAGCTTTAAAATAAGATTCTTGCATAAATTTAGTATTATATTCCAGAATTCATTGTTTGAAATGCACTGAATTTGTTCATAGTAAAACTAGCATCTTATTATGAGAATAAGTCTTTAAAAATGGTATTTTTGAGCCAAAAGGTTTTTCACATGTATTTGTATTCTAATTTGGTTGTCAATAAAATATATTGGAGAAATCAGAATTGCTCTATAGTCTGGTGCTCTGTGATTTTAGGCATGCTCTCTAGTATCTTTGAAAGAATAATGAAGCTTTTAGAGGAAATTTCTTCCTGTTATTACACTAAATTGCTTTGTCTTGCTAGAATGCTCACGTGGTCTGTAGAAACAATTCTAGACTAGGAAATCTACTGTTGTTCTTTTTTTAAGCTTAGGTACACTGATACTGATAGTATATGCTATTTGGATTGTTTCTTCATAATCATTATGAAAATATATAAGCATCACATCATTGAGGCTAGAAAAATGGTTTAACTTATTTTAAGTTTTAAAAGGCATCCTGTCAAAGTAGACTGGCGGTCAGAAATTATAGATTTCCAGCTCACATCTGAAGTTGAGAAATCATTGCAGATCTCATTTTTTTAACTGTAAAATAAGAGATTTATACTAACTGAAGCTCAAAGATCTTAAAGTTCTAAAGATATATGTACTCATTTTATGTGTGGTTTTCCTTATTATTAGTATTTTTAAATCATGGTGACCCTGTCTGCTATTGCAGTTCTTATTTTGAAACAGGGGTTTTATTTTTTCTTCCTTTTTTAAATGAGAGGGGAATACTTTTTGCGAGATTATGTCATGCTCATTTGATTAAAAGCTGATGCTTGGGCTATATATTATGATACTAATATCAGAGTCCTTGTTTTAGGTTCTTCTGGACAGAGGCTTTATATTGCTTTTGAATAGAATGCCATTCTTTCAGAAAGCTTGTTAGAATCCTCTCCCTTTGAAGAACAGCACTTTATAGCTCTCCAGTGTTCATTTCCTCTCAATACCATCGATGAGATTTTCATTTCATATCTCAATTGACTTGTATATTTGAATAGTGCACTTTGTTAAGAGGATTGCACAAAACTAAGGTTTATTGAGTTTTTTCACTTAATATCTTTCAGAAGTCATTTAAAAATTTTCCATCATAGTTGCACCTCATAAGCAATCACTGGCATGTAGTGAGGATTCAAAATTGTTTTTTTTTTTTTTTTTTAGTTGAATTGACCTCAGTTGAATTACGAAGAAATAAATGAGTTTGTAAAATATAAATGTTCATTTGTTTTAGCACTATTTTTGGAAAGACTATCCTTTTCCTTAAATTACGTAGGCACTTTTATGGAAATAAATTGACCATATTTGTGTGTATATCTTCTTTTTGAAAGTGCTTATTCCATTTTGTGTTTTCATTCTTCATCTCTTATTACTTTGTAGAAATTCTTTATATATTGTGAATATAAATCTTTCACTGAACATATGAAAATATTTAACTCTCTGTTGATTTTTCACTATTTTAATGATGTTTTTGATGAGTGAGTTCCTCATTTTAGTAAAGTTCAGTTTATCACTTGTCTTTGTGTTTAGTACCTTTTGTGATCTGTTTAGAAATCTCTGCTCAACCTAAAGTTAAGAATATGTCCTTTTTATTTTTCTGACGCTTTATCATTTACTTTTACATTTATGTGTACAATCTATGTACAGTTGCTTTCTGTATCATTTAGGCATCAACATTCATTTTTTTCCTCCATATGGATATACATTAGTACAAAAATAATTTATTCTTAAGTCCTCTTTTTCTCACTTGTGTGTAGTTGCACATTTGTCATTAATTAGGTAAACATATCTCTGTGAATCATTCTGGACTCTCAATTCTGTTTCAGTTTTCTATTTTTTTATCCTTGTTTTAATTACAGCTTATATAAAACCTTTGACATCTGATAGGATAAAGTGTTAGTTGCAACAGTCATGTCCAACTCTTTGCAACCCCATGGACTGTTGCCTGCCAGGCTCTTCTGTCCCTGAAATTTTGCAGGCAAAAATACTCAAGTAGGTAGCCATTCCCTTCTCCAGGGGATCTTCCCAACCCAGGGTTTGAACCCAGGTCTCCTGCATTGCAGGCAGATTCTTTACTACCGAGCCACGAGAGGATAAGCCCTCAATTTTATTATTCAAGATTGTCTTGGCCATTCTTGGCCCTTAGTTATATAAATTTTGAAATCAAATAGTCTATTTTAACTGTAATATAGCTTAGTATTAGCTTTCATAATAATTAAGCTGGCTTGTTCAAATCTCCACACTAGACAGGTTGAAAAATCTACTATTTTGTATGACAAGTTATTTTAAAATACCAATGTGACCTGTTCCAATTATTTGAATCTAAACAGAGTCTTTAAAAAATATCAGTAAGAAAGTGATTTTATGTTCTTTAGTCATTGGAAAGCGGTACTAAATTTGCCAACCTTCCCTGACATCAAAGTGGTTAAAAATAAAACATCAACAACAATCTGTGAAGCAAAAAGAAAGAATATAGTTTCAGCAAAGATAAAATGTCTCATGCTCCTGAGCATGGTAGACCCTATGGTACTTGAGAGAAGTCCCTCAGGTGGGTGGAAGTGAAGGGCATGTGTTTTCTAGAGCAGAGTTTTCTGCCCATCTGTGTGAGAGACAGTCAGGGAGACGCCTCAGTGCAAGGTGTTGTTACGAAGTGAACAAACCAGAACATTGTTGATAATTTTACATTTGTTTATGGTATTTCTTGCTGATAGAGGATTTTCATCTTGCTTCCCACCGTTTGCCTGTAGATAACTACTTCCAATTTTCTTCAGTTAGTATTAATGTTGTTTTTAATACATAAGAAACATTTTTTCAGAGGAGTCTGTGTCAAGCCTCTCAATAGCATAAGCTTCATTGTGGAAGAAAATGTATTGATACAAACCCATTCTTATCAAATCTTATAAGAGGTGGGAGTTTTTGAAATGATGGTTTAAAAAAAATTCCAGATTCTACAAAGAATATTTAAGTGATTCCTGAAAAATAAGAAATAGCCTGTTGTTCAGTTGCATCTGATTCTTTGCAACCTGATGGACTACAACATGCCAGGCTTCCCTGTCCTTCACTATCACCGGAAACTTGCTCAAACTCGTGTCCATTGAGTTAGTGATGCCATCCAAAAGTCTAATCCTGTGTTGTCCCCTTCTCCTCCTGCCCTCAATCTTTCCCAGCATCAGGATCTTTTCCAATGAGTTGGCTCTTCACATCAGGTGGCCAAAGTATTGGAGCTTCAACTTCAGCGTGGTCGGAGCTTCAGCTTTACCATGTTGGAGCTTCAAGTTCAACATTCAGCATTGGAAGGAACTCCAGTCCTTCCAATGAATATTCAAGATTGCTTCCTTTAGGATTGACTGGTTGGATCTCCTTGCAGTCCAAGAGACTCTCAAAGAGTCTTCTCCTACACTAAAGTTCACAAGCATCAGTTCTTCAGCACTCAGCCTTATTATGGTCCAACTCTCACATCCATACATGACTACTGGAAAAACCATAGCTTTGACTATATCAACCTGTGTGGCAAAATGATGTCTCTGCTTTTTAATGCACTATCTATGTTTGTCATAGCTTTTCTTCTGAGGAGAAAATGTCTTTTAATTTCATGGCTACTGTCACTGTCCTCAGTGATTTTGGAGCCCAAGAAAATAAAATCTGCCACTGTTTCCACTTTCCCCCAATCTGTGTACCTTAAAGTGATAGGACTGTACGTCATGGTCTTAGTTTTTTGAATGTTGAGTTTTAAGCCAGCTTTTTCACTTTCCTCTTTCACCTTCATCAATTCCATTTCTGACTGCTTCTTATTATACCTAAAAGAAATTCTTGGACAATTTATAAATTATATCAAAATACATAGATAATTTCAAATTTGAAGATGTGGAAGATTTTTATATCAACTATTAGTAAAGCCCGTTATGCTGTATTCAGAATTGACTTAATGTATTTTTACCTATTTTAAAAAAATATTAGTCTTAGGTGTACAACATTGTAATTCAATCTTTTTATAGATTATGCCCATTAAAATTACAATATAATAGCTTTAATTATCTGCACTATACAGTATATCCTTTATTTTATACACAGCAGTTTGTATTTCTTAATTCCATATTCCTATTTTGCCCTTCTCCCCCTTTCCCTATTTTTTCAGCTTTATTTATTGACCTTTCTTATCCACCATATACTGTGTCTATATTTCTGCTTCATTTAAAGCTCTCAGCTTGGTGATTTCTGAAGTGGTTCATGACCAGCCCTAGATCAGATCATCATGAGATCTGAAGATGTAAAAGCAGTGGTTTCCCTCCTACAATGAAGTGTTTTTCCCATAACGTAGTGGGTGAACTTGTTCTTTATCCACTCTGGGATTATTATAATGAGTTGGTCTATTTGGTTGTCAATAAACTAAAAATATTTATAAATAGCATGAAATGAAAGAATGTCACTGTTTTTATTTGTTGTTGTTTTTGTTGTTATGTCATCTTTTTTGGGGGGGACAAAATATATCAGAACTGTGATTATATTTGTTTAGTTCTAGATGTTCTAAGCATATAGGTTGGCAATCCCAGATGTCTCCAAATATGCCTTATTGTGGGTGTTCTCTTTCAAATAAAAAATATTGTTTTTGATGTTATTTTTATTTGATGAGTTGTTAAGAATACCGCATAAATCTGATTTGTATTGCAGTTGATACTTTACTTAATATTTTAAGGATTTTCCAATTTTTTCCCATTTATATATTATCTGGTATTATTTTGGTAGTTTTTGTAGTATTATTATATAAATAGGTAGCAAATAATCAAGGTATAGAATTTTAAAGTATATGTACTGAATATTACAACTTCTCTCTTTCCCCTGTCCCTCACACTCAATTTTCAGCAGATATAACCACTACTTTTCTGTAATTTCTAAAGACATTAAGAGCATTTGTACATAAATGGATTAATACAAAACATATCATTCAATTTAAACTGTCTCTTCTGTAGGTAGGAACTTCTCTGCTCTGGGAAGCACCCTACTTTATTTTTTACTCCTTTTTAACCAGCCCTTAAAGTCAATGGCACCCTACTCCAGCACTCTTGCCTGGAAAATTCCATGGATGGAGGAGCCTGGAATGCTGCAGTCCATGGGGTCGCCAAGAGTCAGGCACGACTGAGCGACTTCACTTTCACTTTCATGCATTGGAGAAGGAAATGGCAATCCACTCCAGTGTTCTTGCCTGGAGAATCCCAGGGACGGGGGAACCTGGTGGGCTGCCGTTTATGGGGTTGCACAGAGTCAGACACGACTGAAGTGACTTAGCAGTAGTAGTAGTAGTATTCTAGAACTGGGATAGAGAAACACAGGCAAGACAAAGACCAGGAAAATCTTACCTTCGTTGTGCCATTTGAATCTTTCGCTGGCATCTGTTAAGTGTGACAATGCCAATCTTTCACTTATAGGATGTTTCTGTGGGTTTCCCTGGAGATTTACCTACTGGGAATCTGTGGGTATAGCTTCTTTGATGAGGGCCATGCTGTCTTTGCTTGGCTACTTTTTACTCCAATCCAGTCTCTGGGATTCCTCCAGTCAACCCACTGTTGGGGGCCCTTTGCCTTACCAAGTGGGTATGTTAGATCGTCTGCTTTTTAAGATGACTCAAAGTGGGTCTCTCGATGAGGTCATGACTAGTCTCTCAGCATCACATATTTTGATGTTGATGAACATGTAAGGAATTCCCAGAGCAGCCCTTTCTTTGTGTCCAGACTTAGGTCAGTTTTTTTTCTTTAGATTTATCATGGTAACTGTTTTACTCCAGTTATTGGCTGGTTCCAAAATTCCATCCCAACAACTTTGCCCAAAGAAAATTCTCTATCAGACTCTTAAACCCAGACTTGCAGTTCTTTCACTTAATGTAACTCAGAAATGAGTAGTGTGCTGGCAGAATTTGCTTCATAATCTCTGTAATGTCTTAGATTTTAGGATATATGGGATTCTGTATATTGCTTTCAGTCTTTTAGGGTTCAGCCCAAACTTGAAGAAAGCAGTATCAGACACATTCAGCATCACATTCAGCATCACATATGATACAAGAAAACCCTAAATCCCAGCAACACAGTTTTCTCTTTTTCTGATTTCCCCAAAGCACAATAGTTCACCCTAAGAAGGGAAATAATAATAATAATAAAACTATTATAATACATATTTATAACAGGAACCAACCTAAGCATTTAAAATATATTTAACCTCATTTAATTCTCACAGATACTATATCAGGTAGGTACTGGTATCTTTATTTTATATATCAGGAAACTGAGTCTGAAAGATATTAAGTAATTGTCCAGAATTATACATCTAATTATTACTGAGCCCAGATTTTGAAAAAAAAAAAAAGTCTATTTTCTGAGTCTATGATCTTAATTATTATATTATACTGATTCCCATTAAAATCTTATTTGTTTCCAGGGAAACAAAATGAAATATAAGTATAAAGTACCTTCATTTCTGGTTGCCTTCACATCTTTTGTTGGCAACTGAACTATTCCTGATGTGCAGACTCCAATTTGTTTAATCAGTAATTTTCCAATTATGCTAGAAATTGAAAGACACCTAAGAGGAAATTTTATTTAAAACTCAAGAATTCCACTTAAAGATTATTTAGAATAAACTAGCAGCTCAAGAGAAGGCAATGGCAACCCACTCCAGTACTCTTGCCTGCAAAATCCCATGGACAGAGGAGCCTGGTGGGCTGCAGTCCATGGGGTCGCTAAGAGTTGGAAAAGACTGAATGACTTCACTTTCACTTTTCCCTTTCACGTGTTGGAAAAGGAAATGGCAACCAACTCTAGTGTTCTTGTCTGGAGAATCCCAGGGACGGTGGACCCTGGTGGGTTGCAGTCTACAGGGTTGCACAGAGTTGAACACTATTGAATCGACACAGCAGCAGCAGCAGCAGCTCAACTTATGAAACAAAGTGGGACTGACAGTTCTTGATTTAAAATGTAGCAAAGGCCAACCAAGAGTTCATATTATAAACATTAACATATAAATACTTGAAATCAATGAAAATGACTGTAGAGAAGAGAAAAAAAAATGGGGAAAATTTATTATTTGAATAGTCATAATTTGAAGCTCCAGAGTTCCTCTCCACCTTCTCTTTTCCTATTTTCTCTGTGCTATTTTTCAGTATTTAAAAACAACCAATAATAATTTTGTTTTCAAAAGTAGAAAGAGAAAATCATCACGGGATGTATCTTCCTTTTTAAAACAATAATGTGAAGAGTTTATATAGGCAATTCAGGACCAAGTATCTTTGGATGATCTCATCTTGAATTTAGCTTTGATCCTAATGATATTTTTATTGAGTTAATAAATAAACATTTAAATATCAGAACTATGCTAATATTAATACTTTTTCATCTGGAAAGTATTTTCTAAAATAGGCTATATTTAACAAATTTAATTGTTTCATTTCCTGTGTGGTCAATTTAAATTACTCCCCATTTTTTCCATTTTAATTTAACTGAAATTATTTTCATAAAATATATTATTTTTGTGTAATTGTTTCAAGGAAACTGGAAATCTATCAACTCTCTTGATCACATTTTATTGCTCATGTTGCCGTTATCAGAAACTTTCTTTAAGCTCATTATTGCACCAAGTCCAAGATTCCTGGCTCAGTCTGACAAATGTATGCCAAAAGATTAGATTTTTCTTCAATTTTTAGGTGGTTGCAAATTTGCCATGTGCAACTTTAGATGTTGTCAAGTTCGTATGTCATTGATTATTTTTGTAAGATACAGGTTGTGAAAGTCTCCATTAACAGACTTATGTAAACAATAAAATTTACTTCCTTTTCCATAAATCAGTTTACTTTCTAACTCTAAAACCCTCCTCAGCCAGAAGAAAACTTCCCCTCAATTACTCCTGACACTCCGTTCTCTGTAAAATTGTATTTCCTCTGTAAAACACATGCAATTGCATCAAGTGTATCTTAGTATCAGGTTCACTTAAGTTGGTAAAATGCCTGATTCCAGTCCTCATGACTCTTCACATCTTTCTGTTGATTTTTTAGAACAGAGATGATCAGTGAGGTTTCCTACTTTTGTTCCCATCTATGTATAATGCAAACATTTCTCTTTGATGTCTGTCTACTCATCTTCCTTGGGGTGTTGATGGCAAACAGAGCACAGATTCCCTTGCTCTGATAGTATTGGGACATCTCTTGGCTTCACTACTTGAAGTTTTTGTTTTAATCTTTGGGGCAATAATTCCACTTTCCTGTTTTGTCAGGAAACACAATCTTTGCCCAGAGATCCCTTTCATTCATTCATTATTATTATTTTTCACACCTAAATTCTTCTTAGGTTTTAGGGCAGGTAAAAACAAACACTTTAGACCACTTCTACATTATATTCTCCTACAAATTTTCCAAGGCACTGAAATAAGGTTTGGGCTGCTTGCTTGAGTGAGACCCCCAAAAAACAATAATAACACCACTGCCCCCAAAACCAGAAGAAAATAGGAGGGGAACTATTTCAAAATATTATAAAGCCATGTTAGTGATTTATAAAACCACATTATGGTGCACTGGGATAACCCATAGGGATGGTATGGGGAGGGAGGTGGGAAGGGGGTTCAAGAGTGAGAACTTAGGTACACCCGTGGTGGATTCGTGTTGATGTATGGCAAAACCAATACAGTATTGTAAAGTAAAAAACAAATAAATAAAAGTAAAATAAATAAGCAGGGTTACAATTTTAAAAAAAACCACATTAGTATAATATTTATGTGATCAATTGCCAAATTTCCAAGTGCTATGGAATGTTATGGGCTTCCCTGGTGGCTCAGAGGTTAAATAGAATGTGATACTTCAGTCAGGTTACTTTTGAAATATATAGTAAATTTTTCCTTCGGATGTTTCAGCTGCTGTGAGCTTTAGTTTGTATTCATTTTTCTAGCAGTAGTATTAAATTAATTGCTGTGAAAGGCTCAAAGTATGTTTTTCTTTTAGTAAGAAACTGAGGACATTCATAGAACAGAGGTTTGTTAGATAAGTTTGGAGCAAGGTGAAAATTGTTCCAAGTGTGTATTCATTATAATGGGGAAAACTTATATGTATAAGAGGACAAGTGTTTGCTTCTCGCCATGTTTCTTATTGTTGTGTGTTTTAATTTTTGTTGGAGAGAAAAAGAAAGAAATTTATAGATTTGTGAGGACATCTAGGAGATCAGAGGTGCAAAATTAAAGCCTTTATTCATTTTTCTCTGAAATTTACTGAAACAGGAACAATTATTATAATTTGATGTACCCCGGATTGATTCAACACAACTCCATCCACCCAGCTCCATGAGAGGGGAAATTCACCAGGCACATGCATGGAGTACAAGGGTCTAGGTGACCCAAAAGAGAACTTATTTACAGTTTGTGTGTTCCTGATCTAGGGAGCTTATCCTGGCTCAATCTGTGTGTGTTTTGAAGTGAAAGTTTAGTAGGAAGTGTTACATAGATTCCTGTGTGTATAAAAATATAATCTGTGTCACTTGGGGCTCCAGACCAAGATTATTAGGACTCAGCAATTATTAAACATAATAATAAACATAATATTAAACATAATAACCCAAGAAGATAGAATTCCTCTTTTCCTACCTTACATTAGTGTGGAGGCATGTCACAACAGTAGACAATAGAGGCTGTGGAATTGAATCAACAGGCTTCCCAGGTGGTGCTAGTGGTAAAGAACCTGCCTCACAGGTTCAGTCCCTGGGTCAGGAAGATCCCCTGGAGCAGGGCATGGCAACCCACTCCAGTATTCTTGCCTGGAATATCCCATGGACACTGGAGCCTGGCAGGCTACAATCCAGAAGATCATAAAGAGTTGGACATGACTGAAGCTACTTAGCTTGCAGCAACAAAAGCCACAACAGAGCAGCAACTGGCCTGCCAAATCAGCCCAGACTTTTCCATTTTCTTTCCAAGATGTGATTGGCACTGACTGATTCTTGTTTTGGATAACTGAAGCCTTATAAAATTCTTGGATTTTCCCCAGTGGTAAAACGTTCTGCCTTAGAAATAGGGAAATAAGGAAATGGGTCTTACAGTTGACCTTATAATTAAAGTTATTTTTGCCAACAAATGTGTTTATTTGGGAATGGCAGAGAAATTACTTGGACATGGCAGACCACTAACCTGCAAAACACAGGAGAGGAATGAGGAAGGAGCTGGGAGGGCTACTTTGAAGGAAAGTCCATTGCAGGAAAGTGAGAGTTTCTCTTTGGCACTTTTGGCAATTTCTAATTAGCTGGCCTGTTGATGGGTAAAGAGAAGAATCTTCCTTCCTCCTACTAGGGTAGTATAGTAAGCTTCTTCCTCCCCAGAATTGTAAAATAAGCTGCAGCGAATGGGGTGTGTGTGTGTGTGTGTGTGTGTGTGTGTGTATGTGAGAGAGAGAGACAGTGCTTTCCCTTCAGGGCTTTCCTGATTTCATTTTAAATGAGGTTTTCCTTTACTGATTTTCACAAAATTAAATACTAAAGATAAATTTTAGCCAACAGTATATTGAAGAAAAATATCAGAGGATTGACACCACTACTTGATATCATGATTTTCTATAAACTACTGCAACTAAGACCGTGGTCTTGTTGAAAGAATAAACAAAAGGATTAATGGAGGAGAACAAAGCTTCCAGATATAGACATACAAGAAGATAGTCAACTAATCTTTGACAAAAAAGCAAAGACGATGCAATGGAGAAAGGATAGTTTCAATGAATGCTGTTAGAAGAAGTAGATGTCCTTATATAAAAAATAAATCTAAACACAAACCCTTCACAAAAGCTAACTCAAAATGGATCATAGACTTAAGTGTAAAACACTAAACTATACAGCTTACAGACAATAACTTAGGGAATAATCTGGGTGGTCTTCACTTTGGCAATGAGTTTTTAGATATACTTAAAGCACAGTCTATGAAAGAAAAAACTGAAGGATTTACTTTATCAAAATTAAAATCTTCTGATCTGTAAAATTTACTTCTCAGAGAATGAAAAGATAAGCCACAGACTGGGAGAAAATACTTGCAAAAAACATATTTGATGAAGGACAAAAATATACAAAGAACTCTTAAAACTGAACAATAAGAAAATAAGCAATCCAATTTAAAATTGACAACAGATATGAATCTTTGCCAGAGAAGATATATACATGGAAGATAAGCAAATGAAAAGATAGTCCACATCATATGTTATTCAGTCAGTTAAGTTCAGTCACTCAGTCGTGTCTGACTCTTTGCGACCCCATGAATTGCAGCATGCCAGGCCTCCCTGTCCATCACCAACTCCTGGAGTTCACTCAAACTCACGTCCATCAAGTTGGTGATGCCATCCAGCCATCTCATCCTCTGTCATCCCCTTTCCCTCCTGCCCCCAATCCCTCCCAGCATCAGAGTATTTTCCAATGAGTCAACTCTGCATGAGGTGGCCAAAGTACTGGAGTTTCTGCTTTAGCATCATTCCCTCCAAAGAAATCCCAGGGCTGATCTTCTTCAGAATGGATTGGTTGGATCTCCTTGCAGTCCAAGTGACTCTCAAGAGTCTTCTCCAACACCACAGTTCAAAAGCATCAATTCTTTGGTGCTCAGCCTTCTTCACAGTCCAACTCTCACATCCATACATGACCACAGGAAAAATCATAGCCTTGACTGGACGAACATTTGTTGGCAAAGTAATGTCTCTGCTTTTGAATATGCTACCTAGGTTGGTCACCACTTTTCTTCCAAGGAGTAAGCGTCTTCTAATTTCATGGCTGCAGTCACCATCTGCAGTCATTTTGGAGCCCCCCAAAATAAAGTCTGACACTGTTTCCACTGTTTCCCCATCTATTTCCCATGCCATGATCTTTGTTTTCTAAATGTTGAGCTTTAAGCCAACTTTTTCACTCTCCACTTTCACTTTCATCAAGAAAAGCAACAATGTGATACTGAAACTACCTATTAGAGTGGCAAAAATCCCAAACACCAACACCACCAAATGCTGACAAGAATCTAGAGCAACAGTTGCTCTCATTTATTGCTGGTGGGAATGCTGTATGTTACTTAGAAATTCTCTGTTCTTTCTGATAAATTTTTCTTGATTATAAAACTGTTCTAGAAAACAAAGTAATTAATTAAAAAATTTTAATCTACTCTGTAAAACAAAATGGTAAAATTTGCTATGTAATTTATGTGCAGGTAAGAAAATGAACTCGATGGATGCGAGTCTGAGTGAACTCTGAGAGATGGTGATGAACAGGAAGGCCTGGCGTGCTGCAATTCATGGGGACGCAAAGAGTCGGACACGACTGAGCGACTGAACTGAACTGAAGAAAATGAATGCACAAAAAAGTGTAGTAACTTATCAGTGGTCACGTTTTTTTGAGGCTAAGCTGGCCCTGAAGACTTTGTCCTGGTTCAGATAATTAGTTATCAACCTCATTCTATCACCTGTCTCCACACAAATAACCTCTGCTTTATACTGTATCATTCTGTTTTGTCATACTACCATTTTCTCATTTTAAAAATACTCAAATATTTATAAGCATAATCAGTCCAGTTCAGTCACTCAGTCATGTCTAACTCTTTGCAACCCCATTAACTGTAGCACAGTAGGCCTCCTTGTCTATCGCCAACTCCCAAGTCCATGTCACACGTCCAAACCCATGTCCATCAAGTTAGTGATACCAACCATCTTATCCTCTGTGGTCCCCTTCACCTCCTGCCTTCAATCTATTCAAGCATCAGGGTCAAGTCTTTACTAAAAACTTAAAAGTTATATAGAGAGGCAAAATAACAGATCAAATGTAAAACGGCATATTTAATTTTCATACTTTTAAAAGTCTCGAGCCACTTGTTGCTGGGATTTTTTATTCAGCCCATTATCTTTGGAAGAATCCAATTTTCTATTATTTTTCTGACTTTTCACTTGTTCTTTAATCATTTCTTTCCTTTCATTTTTCCTCAGTGAAACTTTCTAAGAGAAAAAAAAAATGAGAGGGTGAAAAATATTACCCAGTTTTCTTTTATATCATCATGTAAAAGATCCCAATTATTTCTTTTCTATTCTTTTGGCTTTCCCTACCAAGTAACCTCAGCATCCCACTCACTAGCCTGACACTCATCAATTTATTAACACCCCCACCAAAGAAACGTTACTCTCCAAAGAGGAATATTGATGGTTCTCCTGAGCCACACTATATAGATAGTTCCATTTTCCATTTCCATAATACTCTCAAAATTAATGTCAGCATTCATAACATATAAGTTCTGTTTAGACATGTTGAATACAAAAACTACTTCTTACCAGCTATGTAACTTAGGGCACATTACCTGAATTTTGGTAATTTCCTTTATCTGTAAAATGGATATGATAATGGTCCTTAGTAAAGTTATTGTGAAAAATAAGTGAGTTAATATATGAAAATATATAATATATGAAATATATGAATATATGCAATATATGTGAATAGATGAAATAGATGAAATGAGTTAATATATGAAATATATATGAATATATGAAATAGATGAAATGAGTTAATATATGAAATATATATGAATATATGAAATAGATGAAATGAGTTAATATAAGAAATATATGACTCATTTGAAAAGACCCTGATGCTGGGAAAGATTGAGGGCAGGAAGAGAAGGGGACGACAGAGGATGAGATGGTGGTATGGCATCACCGACTCAATGGACATGGGTTTGGGTGGACTCCAGGAGTTGGTGATGGACAGGATGGCCTGGAATGCCATGGTTCATGGGGTTGCAAAGAGTCAGACACGACTGAGCAACTGAACTGAACTGAATATATGAAATAAACTCAGAACAAGGTAACAATGTTTTAACACATTGTGACTTTATTGACTTCATGTTTGGTAGACATAAAAATCTCTAAATTTAAAATATGCTTAATGTTGCAATTATTTCATGGGAACTGCCTCATCTTGAACCTATTTCCACAAATATTCAAATTATCCATATATCAGCAAATTATACTTTATACTTACCATGATAATACAATTGCCCATCACAGAAGACTGCTTACTATAGATGATACTGATGATCAAAACTAGTGAGATCTGTCTTCACAGAAACAACCACATAGAATCTAGAATTAGTCGCATTCCATCCAAATGAGGTAAAGTATTAAGACAAAGATGACTGAGTAATACTCCATTGTGTATATGTACCACGGCTTTCTTGTCCATTCATCTGCTGATGGACATCTAGGTTGTTTCCANCAATGGAGTAAAGACAATCTCTTTAACAAGTGGTGCTGGGAAAACTGGTCAATCACTTGTAAAAGAATGAAACTAGATTACTTTCTAACACCACACACAAAAAATAAACTCAAAATGGATTAAAGATCTAAATGTAACACCAGAAACTATAAAACTCCTAGAGGAAAACGTAGGCAAAACACTCTCCGACATAAACCACAGCAGTATCCTCTATCATCCACCTCTCAGAATATTGGAAATAAAAGCAAAAATAAACAAATTGGATCTAATTAAAAGACAGCATTTTTTTTTTGGAAAATCGTAGATTACCTGATGTCATGTATGCAACAATCCAGCTTCCTTCCAAAGCCATAACATATAAGTAATACAGGAGAAAAGGAAAAGGGCAGGAAAATTGCAGAAATGCCCTAAAATAATTCTGATCTAGCTAGATCAGAATCAGACCTGGGATGCGCCTGAATTGCTTGGGAAAACTTGTTAAAATACAGATGACAGGACTCCATCTGTTGAGATTCTATTTTGATAAGTCTGTGATGGGCCAGATATTCACGTTTAACAAGCTCTTCTGATGATCCTAAACCACATTGAAATTTGAGTTACCCTGAATAAGACCAGTAGAAGGAACAAAAGAAAGGTCTGTATGTAGACCTTTGGGCAGTCAGGCCTTAAACTCAAATCCCTAAGTATGAATGGCAGGGAGGGAGAAGCTGTTCATTCTTCTTTGTTTAGATTACTTGATTTTAATGTTAGTTTCTAAAATCTTATATGTATTAACATCTTGGTTAATTAAGGCTATTAAACTTGTTTCTGTCAAAGTGACTAAGGATTAATTTATCTATCTATGTACTGAAAGTGAAAGTCATTCACTCATGTCTGATTCTTTGCGATGCTATGGACTTTAGCCTGCCAGGTTCCTCTGTCCAAGAAATTTTCCAGGAAAGAATATTGGAGTGGGTAACCATTCCCTTCTCCAGGGGATCTTCCTGACCCAGGAATGGAACCAGGATCTCCTGCATTGCAGGTGGATTTTTTTACCATCTGAGCCACCAGGGAAGCACATTCAGTTCAGTTCAATTCAGTCGTGTCCGACTCTTTGTGACCCCAAGAATTGCAACACGCCAGGCCTCCTTGTCCATCACCAATTTCCAGAGTTCACTCAGACTCATGTCCATCGAGTCAGTGATGCCTTCCAGTCATCTCATCCTCTGTCATCCCCTTCTTCTCCTACCTTCAATCTCTCCCAGCATCAGAGTCTTTTCCAATGAGTCAACTCTTCTCATGAGGTGGCCAAAGTACTGGAGTTTCAGCTTTAGCATCATTCCTTCCAAAGAACACCCAGGGCTGATCTCCTTTAGAATGGACTGCTTGGATCTCCTTGCAGT
>SJYV01052386.1:242417-280238 GCA_006410875.1 Neotragus pygmaeus | reverse complement strand
TAACCTCCAATGAAAATAAATAAATTTATATTAAAAAAACCAAATAGAATAAACAAATAAAAATTAAGAAATACTGATTTCTACAGAAACTAACCTAAAACATTATAAAGCAAGCTCTTCAAAACAAGGTGATGTTAAAAGATCATGAACAAATATTTAACAATTATGGAAGTGTTTATCATAAACTATTTTACTACATCTCCTACAGTGTATACTAAAATAAATTCCAGATATGTTAAACGAATGTGATATCTTAAAACTATAAAAAGTTGAACAGAACATTTTATTTCACCAGTTGGTGAATATCTTTGTTTATTTGAAGAAAGTAGAAATGGCAAGAAAAAAATGATAGACATAAACATATACATTCATATATAACACTAAAAATTGAAGTACTGTAATAGCTTAGAAAAAGTTGTAATTCCTTTTACACATAATGGCTAACTGGCTCCAACAAATAAAGAGCTAAATAAGATTTATAAGAAAAAAGGCAAGATTCTAATAAATGAGGGACCCAAAGTTGTAAAAAGAAATTTACACAGAAGAAAACACAAAACACATCAGTTTTGTTTTTATGTGCTTCCAATTTTTATGCTACTCTGCACTAAGAAAGTTTTGTAGAAGAAAAGTAAAGAAACAAATAAGAAATATTCATTCTCTTTAGTAATTAAATAATGAGTTTAATTACAGTTTTAATCTCACTAAATTACATGAAATCTTTTCTTAAAAGAAACTTATTACCAATACAAGTCCAGTTTGCAATTAATGATTATAATTTATAGCGGTAATGCTATTATAGTTGACATTATCTTTTGGAAAGCAATATGACAGCAGATAGATAATATGAACTATAAACATAGACATACAGTTGAATGAATAGTAAGTTTAGCTGTTAGTAATATAATTTCAAAAAGAAAAATAATATTTAATGGAAGATTTTCATCGCAGTATAATCTTTCATTTCAGCTAAGAGAACACTTCTTAATTTCTTATTTCTATTATTTTTATTCAGAATAGTAGAAACGAGTTGGTAAATTTAAATAAATAAAATAATATTCTGAAGTTTCTCATAAAATAATTAATGAAACCAGGGAAAACCAAAAAATTCTGAAATGATATCAAATATAACAGTACAAATTAGAATGTCTATCTATTGCATTTCTTGAAAAATCATTCATTGGAAACAGATTGGACATTGGGAATTCTCTGGCAGTCCAGTGGGTAGGACTCTGGGCTTTCACTGCTGAAGGCTCAGTTCAGTTCAGTCACTCAGTCGTGTCCGACTCTTTGCGACACCATAGAGTGCAGCACCCCACGCTTCCTTGTCCATCGCCAACTCCAGAGCTTGCTCAAACTCACGGCCATGGAGTCAGTGATGCGATCTAACCATCTCATCCTCTGTCGTCCCCTTCTCCTCCTGCCTTTAATCTTTCCCAACATCAGGGTCAATCATTCCTGGTTGGGGAACTAAGATCTCATAAGCCTTGTGGTGTGGTCAAAAAAAAAAAAGGAAATCACAGATTGGACAATGCGTTTGAGATTCATTCATTCATGTTGTTATGTGTATCAGTAGTTCATTCCTTCTTATTAGTATTCAAATGTATAGATGTATCAGAGATTGTTCATATATTCACCAGTTGAGGGATATTTGGGTACAGGTTTTTGTGTAGTGAAAGCAACCATACTTAAAAGGCTACATGCTATAGGCTTCTTTGTGTGACTTTGGGAAAGAGACAAAACTATTGTGACAGAAATCAGATTTGTGGTTGGGTTGCCAAGGGCTGGGAGAATGGATTTCAAAGGGGTGAGTAATTCATTTCCTAGGGCTGCTGTAACAACTTACCATATACTAGGTTACTTAAAACATATTAATGTTATAAGTGCTTTTGGTGAATTTCTCAGATGGAAATGAGAAATGTGTTATTAGACACGGGGGAAAAAAGATGATTTTTGTTATTAAGTGACAGAATACTTAGCTCAATTGTATTCTGACTTTGACTGAGAATTAGAATTTGTAAAGTGATGAATTTGGATACTTAGATAAGAAGATACCTAAGCAAAGGGTCGAAGGCATGGCCCAACTTTCCTTGCTGTTTATGGTAGAATTAAAAAGAAATGGAGGTAAAGTAAGGAAAGAACTGTTAAACTAAAAGTAACCAGCAATTTGATGATTAGGAAAATTCTCAGCCTATCCATATTATTAAAGATGAGAAGTTTGCCAGGGAGAGAAGTTTGCCCTAGGTTGGACCACATGCAGAGTCTCATCTATACTTGATTTAGATGAGTTAGAAGATGAGACTTGGGACTTACTGAGTTTATCATATTTAGATGAGATTTTGGATTTAGAGTTGATGCTAGAATGTTAGATTTGGGGGAAGGTTAGGAGTGGGTGAATGCATTTTGCATGTGAGAAAGAAAAGAATTTGGAGGGACCAGAAAGAAGACCACTGTTGGTTTAACTGTGTTCTCCAACAAAATATGTTCAAGTTCTACCCCCTGATGCCTATGAAAGTGACTTTGTTTGGAAGCACAGTCTTTGCAGATGTAATCTATTTCGGATTTGATCATTCTGGGTTACAGTAGGTCCTAACTCCAATGACTGATGTCTTTATGAAAGAGTAAGAAATTTTTGATACACAGATGCACAGGGAGAATCACATGTGAAGATAAAGGTAAAGATTATAGTGATGTACCCACAAGCTAGAGTGCCAGAGATTGCTAACAGAAGCTAGTAGAGAAGCATGAAATGATTTCTTCAGAAGGAACCAGTTTTATTGACACCTTGTTTTGGACTTCTAGCCTCCAGGACTGTAGGAGAATAAATTTCTGTTTTCTAAGGTACCAAATTTATGGCAATTTTGTGTAATTTATGGCCATTTGAAATCCCTATGAAATTAATACAGAACATGAGAAAAAAAAATTGGGAGTGGTAGGCCTGTTCTAGATCTTGACTTCAGTGTTCATCATACAATTATATCCACGTATCAAAACTCATAGAATTAAGCACAAAAAAGTGAATATTCCTGACATAAAGTTAAAACATGAATTTTAAAAATACATTGAAAGACACTGTCAGGAAACAATGGAAAAGCATGAGGAAAGGAAATTAGACATGAAATTGCAAATTGAACTTGGGGTAACTTGAATAGTATGTGTCTAGTTATTGGCGAGGTTAAGTCTATGACCTGTTTTATGGCACATTAGTCATTATTATGGTCAACTGCCATAGCTCTGTTCTAAAGTGAAAATGAGATGCAAATTGTATGCTCGTATCAAAGTATTATGAGAAATTCAAATTAATATGTAAATAATAAACCATAAAATTAAAATGAACTACTTCTTACATTTAATCTTAATTTCTTTACAGTTTTCCAAAAATCCTGAGGGAATGAATAAATGTATATCAATTGAAGCTGGTAGTATAGTTTTTAAGATTACTTTTTTTCATTCTGGAGGAAACTGTATTATAGGACATAAGCAGAAAGATAGAAAATATAGAGTAAGTCATAGCCGGTGGCTGTATGGGTAAGATTCTGGGTTAGTAATATTTTACCTTTCCATTTAAATGGATACTAGTTCCAAATAATTTTTTTTTCACTTAGAGGACAGTACCAATGAAGCCACAGCCTATAAAGAATCTTTTAAAGAATTCCATCTTATTGATCCATGAAAGATACTTCAAGCCATATGCATACTCTTTTGAGCTGGAATAGCATGATAGACAGTTGGAATCTTTGAGGCTTAAATACACTTCATCACAAATATCTCCTGGTTCTGTTGACCTGGTCTCTTCTACTTTAAACAGGTGCCTGATGCAGTAAGGAAAAACTGGAGAAATAGTGGACGTGTGTGTGTGCATGTTTCAATGATTCTGGATAGTCTAGATAGACTATATGACTAATGTATATTCTACTGGTCAAAATGGCTCCCTGCTCTTTATCTTTGCTCTTTCACACATAACTTTTAAGTAGATGGTCAACTTTATAAGGATAACTGTTGAGACTACATTTAGCTCATACTTCTGAGTTCTAATGTCTTATATCCATTGTATTTAACCAAATGGATAGTTAAAGAAGTGTAGGTGTCATTTCAGGCTCAATATGTCTAAACTAGGAACATCAATTAGTTATTTCATATTCTTTGCTCCTTTCTCTACAAATGGATGTTTTGACTTCTCCCTTTTCTTCTTTCATATCTCACCCCAGAGAATCCATTGTATAATTTTATCAGTTGTATTAGCACGTTTCTACCATTCATTCTTTTCTTGCTCTCCCTACTGCAACTAGACAAATTCTGTTCCTTATAATATTGTTATACAATAACAAAGAAATATCTTTGCTCCTTTTTCATCCCTATCCCTAGTTATGCATTTCTTGCAATTCATTATATACATTAAGACATTTATTTAATTACATATTCATAGAAATATAATTAATAGCCATGCTAATTTTAAGGTATAATAAATAAGTATATTTGACTTATAATAACAAGCCAAGGTAAATAAAAATTAAATACATGTGTGTTTTTAAATAATAACATTAAAAATCCTTCAAAAATGATTCGGTTACTCTTTTGGTCTAAAATGTTTTTATGAAGAAAATTGTGAAAAAATCCTTACCATGATGGTGCATTTATTTTATAGCTTTTGATAAGTGAATGAGGAAATTTAATAATAACATTTAACACTACGTAGAGAACATTCATTGGAAGGACTGATGCTGAAGCTGAAACTCCAATACTTTGGCCCCTGATGTGAAGAACAGCTGCTGCTGCTGCTGCTAAGTCGCTTCAGTTGTGTCTGACTCTGTGCAACCCCATAGACTGACTCATTAGAAAAGACCCTGATCCTGGCAAAGGTTGAAGGTGTGAGGAGAAGGCGACGACAGAGGATGTAATGGTTGGATGGCATCACTGACTCAAAGGATATGAGTTTGAGTAAGCTCTGGGTGATGGACAGAGAGACCTGGCATGCTGCAGAACACTGTGTCACAAAGTCAGACTTTTTGTAACTGAACTGAACTGAGAGAATATGGCACTGGAAGAGCTGGAGAGAAGTGAGGGCATGAGTGAGATCTGGTTTTCCAGTCTCCACACTTTTCGTGCCTTATGTGTGGCCACCCCAGAAGATCTTCCACAGTGTAAATGCTGAGTTTTTGGTCATTAAAAGCTTTTCACAATAAGAAAGTAAACTGTCATGACTTTGGAGATGGATGGCTTTTAGCTGACAATTAAATTTCTCTTGTCGCTCTTTTTATTTTTAAAATTTTACCTTGGGTCAATGGTAGCAATTTTTTAGAAAATTGTCCATTGAAATAATTGTTTGAATTTGTTGATATAAAATTTTAACTACATAAAAGATTAAAACATTTATTTTTAAACTTTGTCCCTTTTTAATCCTACTGTTGAGTCTCTTTAATTAATTAAAAAAAATCTTGTTTGGTTTTTAGAGATTAGTTAATTCTATTAAGAGCTTCTTTAACAACCATTTGCCATTGTAAAATAGATGACCAGTGCAGGTTTTATGCATTAAACAGGGCACTCAAAGCCGGTGCTCTGGGACAATCCAGAGGGATGGGGTGGAGAGGGAGGTGGGAGGGGAGTTCAGGATGGGGGGACACATGTATACCTATGGCTGTTTCATGTTAGTATAAGGCAATAACCACCACAATATTGTAAAGTAATTAGCCTCCAATTAAAATAAATTAATAAAAGCAAACAGGTGATTGAATAAATGAATGAGGGAATAATTTAAAAAAAGAGCATTATCCTTACCTTCCTGAGAATTCTCTGACTCCCCATAGAGATGACAGGTGATAGCCAGAAAAGTCTGGCAAATGTGTTTGAAGTAAGTGTGCTTTTATAGAAAACAGTGCTCAAGTGAGACTACCTATTTCTCAAACTCAGAGTTGTCAATATGCATTAAGAATGGTTGCATAAAAACTAGACATAGGTGAGATTTGCCTTTATAAGTGAGAAAAATATGACTTTTAACTAAACAATTGTATTTTTTGCAAAAACTTATTTTCAAAGGGTAAAAACCATGGTTGCTATTTACAGTCATACAGATATTTAAAAATATTTTAACAAAACCCAAAAATGGTCATGACACTTAGGTTGCAATGAAAATATACCCACGAGACAGGCAGAAATAACCTCAATATGAAAACACCTAAAAGTGTTACTTGGCAGGTTTATCATCAGTTANATTTTCAAAGGGTAAAAACCATGGTTGCTATTTACAGTCATACAGATATTTAAAAATATTTTAACAAAACCCAAAAATGGTCATGACACTTAGGTTGCAATGAAAATATACCCACGAGACAGGCAGAAATAACCTCAATATGAAAACACCTAAAAGTGTTACTTGGCAGGTTTATCATCAGTTATAGCAATGTTAGATTTTTTTTTCTCTCACATCAGAACTAAGGTGATGGCACTGTGTATTTTTAAAATGAAAGACTGAAAGCTTATGAGAGCAAAAGACAAAAATGAATACTGTCTATCTTAAGATATATTCTATTTTGTGAGAGATGGAACTAAATCCAGAATCAACAATCTTGACTGATTGATAGAAAAATATCAATTTTTTTGGAGATGGAATGATAGGTTTGGTGGTTCATCTTTTAATATCAGTCAGTCAGTTCAGTCACTGTCTGACTCTTTGTGGTCCCATGGACTGCAGCACACCAGGCTTCCCTGTTCATCACCAACTCCAGGAGCTTGCTCAAACTCATGTCCATTGAGTTGGTGATGCCATCAACCATCTCATCNGAATCCAGGGGAGTCTTTGTAAATAGATGATCCTAAAATAGATTCTGTTCTCCCAAATTATGCTTGACAATGCATATGCTAAAAGGTGTTCATTAAGTATTCCTGGGGGCGGGCGTTGGGAATGGCTTCTGGGGCTTCCCTGGCAGGCAGTCCAGTAGTGAAGATTCCCAGCTTCCACGGCAGGGGGCACTGGTTCAATCCCTGCTCAGGAAATGAGAGCTCATAAGGGCTTCCCGGTGGCTCAGATGGTAAAGAATCTGCTACAAGGCAGAAGACTCCGGGTTTGATCCCTGAATAGGGAAGATCCTTTGGAGAAGGGAATGGCTACCCATTCTTGCCTGGAGAACACGACTGAATAACTAACACACAAGCTGCGCCAGGTGGTCAAAATTTTAAAATTTTTAAATGGCTTCATAGCCAAAGAAGTTTGAGAAGCAATGAATCAAACACCCAAGTTCCTCTCCTGCATGCTTCTCAGAACCTCCCATATACTAAGGCACAGCTCCACGATGACAATATAAACGATATTGTTCAGATATAATTTTGGTTTCAAATCATCAAGCATTCCTTAATCATATCAACCCAGAATGATCTCTCCATTTATCATTTAGTTTTGTTAGTGATTATTAGTTATTTATTTTTATTGATAAGTGTATGTCTTTTCTGTCCAACTTGAGATATAACATAACATTGTGGTTAACTTGTTTGAGCTTGTGGCTTGAATTTACCACTTACTAGGTGTCTGACAACAAAGGTCCAACAAAGTTTCGTCTATTCAAAGCTGTGGTTTTTCTAATAGTCATGTATGGCTGTGAGAGTTGAATCATAAATAAAGCTGAGCACCGAAGAATTGATGCTTTTGAACTGTGGTGTTGGAGAAGACTCTTGAGAGTCCCTTGGACTGCAAGGAGATCCAACCAGTCAATCCTAAAGGAGATCAGTCCTGAATATTCATTGCAAGGACAGATGCTTGGCCACCTGATGCGAAGAACTGACTCATTTGAAAAGACCCTGACGCTGGGAAAGATTGAAGGCAGGAGGAGACAGAGGATGAGATGTTTGGATGGCATCACTGACTCGATGGACACGAGTTTGAGCAGACTCCGGAGTTGCTGATGGACAGGGAAGCCTGGTGTGCTGCAGTCCATGGAGCTGCAGATAGTCGAACACGACTGAGTGACTGAACTGACTGAGATGTCTGACCTCGGGCAAGTTTCTAAACTTTTTGTGCCTCAGTTTCTTCATTGGTAAAATAATGATTAAAAAAATATTACCTATTTCATAGAGCTTTTAAAGATGGAAAGAGTTCATACATATAAAGCACTTGAAAGCCTGGCACACAGAAAGCACTCACTAAATATTAGCAAAAACCAACATGTCCCTCACCCCTTGACCCATAAGATCCTTGATAACAGGAGTAGCTATCCTTTCTAGTATAGTACAGAAAGCACAAAACAAATACTTCTTAAATGAAAGAACATAATTTCGATTGATAAATTTAAAATCATATCAGAACAATAATGTTACTATTAAAATCTAAACAAACATGTTCCAACTGGAACAATAAATGTCCTATCATTTGAATACCGATGTTGCTTTTCAATTTTGCTGAATTTCTATCCGGTAGACTTACATTGTCTGTTAGTCTAAATAAGAAAAAGATTTAGGAGGGCAACATGTTTTCTCCTCCCAGTTTATGAGCCTACTCTTTTGAGTAGTGACAGCAAAGATAATTCCCCTAAAAAAGTTGATGCCCAAAGATTTCTAGTTTTTTTCTTTCATCCAAATAGAAGAGAAACCTACAGGACCACTAAATTGCTTCCTTTGCAGAGCTAATAAAAGTCCCCTGTTGTAACAGACAATCCAAGAAAAGGCAGACATAAATCCCAACACTCATCTTTAAAAAGGAACATGAGAGCAGCAGATGAATCTCCTATTTTATCTTTGTTTCAAGCACTTGCAATCCTATATTACCTCCTGCTTTCTCTTCCCAGGAAGCAATTACATGTGCATTTTTTAAGTTGTCAGCAAAGTAAAGCCTAAGGGATCAAAATGAAGGGTCATTTCTTAGGGTTATTTATCCCTTCCCACTTCCCGCTGTTATATTTTTGTTTGGATCTTTCTAAGCAAAGAGTCAGACTTGACATATCAATGGACTTTCATCCACACTTGAAGAAAAATAACTTACAAATGAAAATAAAATGCCAAGTGTCATATATTAGCATAAGTGAGAAATATGTCCTAGAATTACAGACGACTTTTCAAGTGTTCACCTGACTGACTTGGGGAAGAACAAAAAGTTCAGATGTATCTTTCAATCCTTGGGTTATGTAACATGCTGTGAAATAGTTCTCTTAGATGCTTCTACTAACTTTTTATTCCTTTTCTTTTTTTAAATTGAAGTATAATTGCTTTAGGCTTCCCAGGTGGCTCATTGGTTAAGAATCCGCCTGCCAGTGCAGGAGACACAGGAGATGTGGGTTCGATCCTTGGGTCAGAAAGACCCAAGGAGAAGAAAATGGAAACTCACTCCAGTATTCTTGTCTGGGAAATCCCATGGACAGAGGAGCCTGGCACACAGGCAACTGAGCACACACATGCACGTAATTGCTTCCCAGTGTTGTGTTAGTTTCTGCTGCACTACAAAGTGAGTCAGCTCTATGTATACATATGTCCCCTCCCTCTTGGACTTTCCATCCAAAGCCCTCATCCCACCCATCTAACTCATCACAGACCACCGAGTTGAGCTTCCTTTGCTTTATATCAGGTTCCCGCCAGCTATTTTACACACAGTAGTGTATATATGTCAATCTTCACCTCCCAGTTTGTCCCATCCTCCTCTTACTACTTGTAGAAAGTGATCTTTGATGGGGAACACGTGTACACCCGTGGGGAATTCATGTTGATGTATGGCAAAACCAATACGATATCGTAAATTAATTAGCCTCCTCTTCCTCCTAAGTCACTTCAGTCGTGTCCAACTCTGTGCGACCCCATAGATGGCAGCCCACCAGGCTCCCCCATCCCTGGGATTCTCAAGGCAGTCACACTGGAGTGGGTTGCCATTTCCTTCTCCAATGCATGAAAGTGAAAAGTAAAAGTGAATTCGCTCAGTCGTGTCCGACCCTCAGTGACCCCATGGACTGTAGCCTACCAGGCTCCTCCGTCCACGGGATTCTCCAGGCAAGAGTACTGGAGTGGGGTGCCAATTAAAATAAATAAATTTAAATTAAAAAAATATATTTTAAAAAAGTCATCTCTGAGGCTTAATTTTGTTTCAGAAACAATAATAATAAAGCCTATTTTGTAACTTTGGCGTGAGGCTTAGAGCTAATATACTCACAGTGCTTTGTACAGTATTTTGAATATTATTGACACTTAATAGTCGTGTCCAACCCTTGGCGACCTGTCCATGGGATTTTCTGGGCAAGAATACTGGAGTGGGTTGCCATTTCCTTCTCCAGGCAATCTTCCCAACCAAGGGGTCGAACCTGAGTCTCCTGCATCACAGGTGGATTCTTTTTTTTTTTTAATATAAATTTATTTATTTTAATTGGCGGTTATTACTTTACAATATTGTATTGGTTTTGCCATACATCAGCATGAATCTGCCACAGGTATACACGTGTTCCCCATCCTGAACCCCCCTCCCTCTTCCTTCCCCATACCATCCCTCTGGGTCATCCCAGTGCACCAGCCCCAAGCATCCAGTATCATGCATCGAACCTGGACTGGCGATTCTTTTCATATATGATATTATACATGTTTCAATGCCATTCTCCCAAATCATCCCACCNTCTTGTTTTCTGCCATAAGGGTGGTATCCTTTTAATATACAGGAGAATTAATTTTCATATATTTTTAAAGTATTGATGTTCTCTCCAAAATGCTACCTATGGACAAATAAAAAGGTAAAAAGTAGCTAGTTCCATCCTGAGACAAATGGAAGGTGCTAGAGTTTAAGAAGCAGGGTACAGAGGCTGAGCAGATGAAATTGTTCTCTTTTGTTCTTTTCTTCCCAATACTGGAAAGTTGAGGATATAGTGGGAAATTTGGATCTTAGCCTGGATTTGAAGGGACTTCCCTGGTGGCTCAGATGGTAAAGCATCTGCCTACAATGTGGGTGACCTGGGTTCAATCCCTGGGTCGGGAAGATCTCCTGGAGAAAGAAATGGCAACCTACTCCAGTACTCTTCCCTGGAAAATCCCATGGATGGTGGAACCTGGTAGGCTACAGTCCATGGGGTCGCAAAGAGTCAGACATGACTGAGCAATTTCACTTTCATTGGACTTGAAAGGAACAAGTTCAATTTTGATATCTTATCTTAAAAGTTGGCACAAAAACTTGGCTGAACCATGTGGGGTGTAGGTGTGGAGCAGATCATAGTACAGACAGAATAGCCCTCCTTGAACATATTCTTCAATTCTGGTCCCTTTAAAAAGTGTTTAGAAATTATGTACTGTTGAGAGTTAAACTGTGGCTAAAAAAATCTTCAAGGAAGCAGTGTGGTCAGTTAAAACAGAAGTTAAACAGTGAAACATTATGAAAGTGATGAAGATGCAATGCTGTTTTATCTGCTTATTCTTCTTTCAACCAAAAATGTAGATTCGTCCCACAGCAAGTACTCTTTCCATCCTCATTTAGAATCTGTCTAGGCCACTCATTGCCACATTGATTGCTTTCAAGATCTTGGGTTAATATATTTCCTTATAATCTTCCTCCTACCTCTTTCTGAATTTGTCCCTCATTTCTACTTTTTTCTGTTTTCCATTTTCACTGACCCACCTTCAATCTCAACCAGCATTTCAACACACTAACATTTGGTGTTTTGCTCATTTTCTCCAACCCTATCTAGATCTATCCGCTTACACTGAATTTTCTTTTGTCTCCTCAAGCCCACTTACATCCTTAGCCTCTGTGATTAGAGTAGAACTAAATCCTAGTTTAATTCTCTAAAGCAATCCAAAACAAGATCAACTCATTCATTTAAGTCTTTGCATTTAAAAAGGACTATTATCCCTCAAATAATGGACATTGCAATGTTCTTATGAAGTATGTATGGTGAACTTATAAGCCCACATCTCTATCCTCACTCTTCATCTCCAAAAGTGGAACTCACATGTCTCAGTAAATCAAAGCGTTGTAAAGTAGAAATTAAATTTAGAATCACAATTTCATCAATTTTGATGAACTATAATTCAAAATTTATTCCAGCTCATCAAATCAACCTTCAGTTTATAAATTCTTTACTAAAATATCAATAATACAGTTCAAGCTAAGTTATTCCTTTTTGTTTTTGAATGAATTCTCATTTATAAGCAACTCTGTAGAGGACAAGCATTCACCAAGTTTTTTAAAAAAAACAAGTTCTTTTTAGAATACTGGTTCAAACTATATTATAATCACGACTACTCCCTTTGAAACACAACTACAAAATCTCAAAGAGAACCAAATATTAGCTGGACTCAAGAAAGAAAACTACAACACTATATACCATAATACTGCCTAAGTACATGATATTAAAGTGAGGGAGGCTTCCCTCCTGGCTCAGTTGGTAAAGAATCTGTCTGCAATGCAGGAGACCTGAGTTCAGTCCCTGGGTCAGGAACATCCCCTGGAGAAGGGAATGACATTTTACTCTAATAATTCTTGCCTGGAGAATTCCATAGACAGAGGAACCTGGTGGGCTACAGTCCATGGGATCCCAAAGAGTCCAACAGGACTGAGCAATTAACGCTTTCTTTCACTTTGAAAGTGAGAGAGAGAATCTGACCTGAAAGTAGAGTAGGACAAAGAGAATTTGTTTTCCTACTAAGTTAGAGAAAAGTTTGAAGAAATATTTAAGAAGTGTTATGAAACTTCTGAAAGCAAGGATATCTTGACTTCACAATCTTCATTTTTTATTTGCATTTCAGAAAACTAGTAATACCTTCCATATGTATGAAAATAATTTGTGGGTCATGGAACAAAAACCTCATGTGACAAAATAAAGGAAAATACATTATTATGGAAAAGAAAAAATTACTTGTGACAATAACATTAAGAAATTTTATTGTGTTATGCAATTAAAGTTAACAAAACCCAACAGTGTAGCAAACTGACTATATTAATCTCTCCCAACTTATTGCCCTCATTTTCTTTTTTAACATTTGGAGACATCTTATGTCGTTAAGAGTGACAAGTTTAGAAGGCATCTATTTAAATCCTTTAGAACCTTAAGATAGACAGAATGGTGGCAATAAAAAGCATTTAATTAGGAGTCAGAATTCCTGGCTTCTCATTAAGAATCTTAATGTCTTATATACTCTGAACCATCAAAATAATTTGGTGTTTAATTACAATAATACTTCTCATAAACAGTGAATTTCCCTCAGCTTTTCAGGTTTACTGGAGAAGTAAGGGAGAAGGCAATGGCAACCCACTCCAGTACTCTTGCCTGGAAAATCCCATTAGCAGCAGCAGCAGCAAATGGCAACCACTGCAGCATTCTTGCCTGGAAAATCTCATGGAAGAGGAGCCTGGCAGGCTACAGTCCATGGGGTCACAAAGAGTCGGACACGACTGAATGACTTCACTTTTCAGGTTTACTATAGTATATTCTAATTTCCCTTCTGTGTATCTTTTACTCAACTATGAAAGTATTTATTGCAGAGCAAACAAGTTTACAGGCATGAGTCACTGCTGCTGCTGCTGCTAAGTCGCTTCAGTCGTGTCCGACTCTGTGCGACCCCATAGACGGCAGCCCACCAGGCTCCGCCATCCCTGGGATTCTCCAGGCAAGAACACTGGAGTGGGTTGCCATTTCCTTCTCCAATGCCTGAAAGTGAAAAGTGAAAGTAGTTGCGGTCAAAAAGAGAAAAATAGAACCAGGAATTAAAAAAACCAGCAAAGCTGAAGAATGAACAAAATTACAGGATTTTCCAGTGATACAATCCTGAGAGAATAAAAAATGTTGAAAAACATATGAACATGATCCTTAGAACTGCACCCATACAGCTATTAGGAGAGAAGCAGGACATGTTGGAGAAAGTGACAGAGTCAGGCCAAAGTTCCCAAGTGCTTGAAGCATGTTGGTATGAAGTCCTTGAGGGTGATGTGAATGGAAATGCAATTTTGAAAGTCAGTATGTAATAATGTCTATCTGACTGGCTTCCATGAAGATTGCTTAGAGCTTTTGCCCTTTGAAGCACTGCAATTATTATTTACCTCTAGAGATGATGGTTGAATGCTGGAGTTAGGTAAAAAAATCTCAAATCATTGTATTAGGAAAGCATTGAGAATGTGGGCAGATTTCTCCGTATCTCTCTTTTCCAACTTCACTCTCTTGACTTTCTGTCATACCCACAAATAATTATATACTTCTTAATATTTTTACCATCAGCAACAAAGCAAGAAATACTCTAACAATCTCATGAAAAATTGAAAAATTTAAGTATTCAGTAAATAAGAATTCCATTATTACAAAGTACATTTTTTATTAATCTGCTTATTTATTTACAACTCATCTATTCCTCAAAGAAATTGAACTGGCTACTTTAGGATATGTTGATAATTCCTTTATTTAGTGTGCTATGGTCATTGTTTTATTTTTGTTAAAGTTTTAAAAAGCATAATTTTCTAATTGCTTTAGGCAATGGCACCCCACTCCAGTACTCCGGCCTGGAAAATCCCATGGACAGGGGAGCCTGGTAGGCTGCAGTCCATGAATTCGAGAATAGTCGGACACAACTGAGTGACACTTTCACTTTTCACTTTCATGCATTGGAGAAGGAAATGGCAACCCATTCCAGTGTTCTTGCCTGGAGAATCCCAGGGATGGGGGAGCCTGGTGGGCTGCCATCTCTGGGGTCGCACAGAGTCGGACACGACTGAAGTGACTTAGCAGTAGCAATCACTCCTCAGATTCCAAGTCTTCTTCTTTTTTTTTAAACAAGATCTGAAGTATTTTAATTGCATAAAGATTTTAGAAATGTATCCCACGTTAGCGATAGAATACACCTTGTGGCAATGTTGCTATCAAAGTAGTCAACACATCAAGTGTGAAGCAGTCTTGTTAAATCTGAAAAGAGAAATTCCAATGTAAAAGCTTTATTTCTTGAGAAGAAGAAAGTTTTTCTGCTGTAGGACTGACTTCTCACTCAGTGTAGCGCATATTTGAAGCAGATCTCTTTTGCCATCAGTAGGCATCACAGCCCTGTGACAAAAAGCACTATGTAGATACAGCAGGTAATAGTACTTGAAAAAGGTGTGTAATTATTCCAAAGCTTTCAAATACCTGTTTGTATATACATTTAGAAGCTGATATAAAATATGAAGGACAAAAAGACTATGGGAGTTGGTCACTTCTTGCCTGACAGTGCTTCTAAGATTTTTGATTGCATTCCTTACTTAGTCTTGTATTGTCTAACAAATTAACAAGGCAACCATTTGAAAATAGCTTTGATTGATAATCCAACAGTGTCGATGACAAGCAAACGTTTTCCACTTTGTCAAATTCCTGATCAAAGAAGCTTTGCCTGTTTTGCAATTCATAAAAAGCAATGCCATCAAGTCGCCATGTTGAGCCTAAGTACAGTCTCTCAATAAGGGGAACCAGCGTTCCTCTGGAGAAAGTGCTGATTTTCGGGCCGGGCAGGACACATGCAAGAGGAGATGGTAATACGTCACACCAAACAGCAAGGGACTGCTCAAAACGCTCATATGAAAAGGCTCTCACTGACTAAAAATCAGACAATTAGATCATCAAAAAAGATAATAACCACAAAAGATTGCATCACTTCAAATATATTTAGATCTGTGGGTTTATAATGGTACTAAAATATTAACTAATAGCTCACAATTAGACCATGTCAGTTAACTAATCCATTATGTTAAAAACTGGCACAAGGAGAATCAAATATGTCTGAACGGCTGCTAGCATCACACAAAGAGAGAAAACTAGATATCATGTGTCTCAGGGTGAAAGACGATTACAGTACCTTTTAAGTAGTCTCATAAAAATAAAGAAAATAAAAATTGAGGCAAATTTGATGCAGTCAACGAAATCCAGACTATGGGCAATTTCAGAGGGCACATTCCTCTTTCTTCAACACACAAATTTCATGGGGGAGGAAAGAGATGGAGAATATGACAGAAGATTAGGAGAAAATTAATCAGTTGCCATACTTGGACCGTAGGCTTATGCTGATTCCATGAGATAGCATGGATGCAGACATCGCCCATGGTTCCTGGCACATAGAGAATGCTCCACAATTATTATTTCTTCATAGAGAAGGAAATCTCTCTTCTGTTTTTACCTTTGGAGGTATTAAACGATAACAGTGTAAAATATTTTAAGCTAATTGGTAGAACACATTTTTTGAAGGGTGTATTTCTTGACTTTTCACTAAATTCTGTTTTTAGTTCTTAACATTTTTGAAGCATCGATATTATTACAGATAGATAACTTCCTGAATTTAGCAATAGAGAAGGTCACTTTTCTCTTAGCAATCTGAAAGGAGTGTGAGAATGAAAAACATCTGACTTTTCCTGCCTTGTTTCTTATGACATTTATTGAAGAAACTATTTTAAATCTTGGAATTTTCCCAGCATCACTTTCCATTTTGTTGTAATATTCAACTTCCTATAAATAACAGCTTTCAATATTATCCACTGGTGACACTGATTATTTTTGCTAGGACTTTGGTTACTTGTTTTTCTCTTTTAAACTTGTTCATAATTGATTTCTCTTGAGTACTGAAAAAATTTTTCATTGTTAGTATTTCCAAAAGAATAGGAAAAAGGTCTTATGCTAGAGTCACAATACAATTCAATTAGTAGGAAATAAAACTCATAATGACATCCTTAGAATATATATGGTCTTCCAGATAGAATATAATTAGTCAAAATAGACAAGGAAAGCAGAGGTAGACTAAGTTTTAGTTCCTAAAATGTTATTTTTAGCAAAACTGGTATAAGAATTCTTTCAGATGCTTCTTGGTGACCTAGATATTTTAAACACATATTTGAAACATGCTGTAAGTGCGTGTGGCATGAAATGGGTTACCATTCCTTTCTCCAAGGGATCTTTCTGACCCAGGGATTGAATCTGCATCTCCAACATTGCAAGTAGATTCTTTACCATCAGTGCTACCAGGGAAGCCCCATATATATGCATATAAAACAAGTATGAAAAAACTTAGCCAGGTGCTCTGAATGTCATAGTAGTTGACATTGGCATTTATTCTGCTGACTACTTGAATTCCCTGATAATTTGAGGGAATGTCCTGTGTGCAGTCTTCAGTGAGATACTGAGCCTGACTTTCCTCTATTAACAGCAAAAGGGATTGGGCATTTCCTCTTCCCACCCGCTGGCACTGGTTAACTGGATGCCTCCACTGATACTTTGCATTTGGAGCGAATAAAATCAAGATGTCATGACGGCTGAGGATTACTCACTGTGGCCACGGCAGAGCCACAACATAGGAATGAAGGTGGCACGCATCAATGCTGATACGGTGTCAGCAGTGGGTCAGGAAGTACGCATCTAGGGCTCAGGATACTTCAAGTAGTGTCTTAACCACACTGTTTTTGTGGTATAACATTGACTGACTTCTCTGCTGCCTAGCCTTCTGTGTTAGTCTGGGTTTTCTAGGGGAATAGAAATAAGACTTCTAACCTCTAGAAGTGTGAGAATAAATTTCTTTTGTGTAAGTACTAGTTTGTGATACATTTTTTTACAGCAACCCTAGAAAACTATTACAAAACCTTTATAACTTTTACAATCAGGTTTGCTTAGCAATAATTGTATCTAGTTTGCTTTGGAAAAATAGTTCTCAGCTTTATCAGATTCTTTTATAAGAGCAAATATCACTCCTTTTTACTATCCTGAAATAAAATTCATAGAAAATACAATCTACATAATTTCATAAAATACCATTATTTTATTCCAATATTTTATGTACCAAAATTATACAATACTATGTCTTTAGAACCATCTAATCAGTAAGATTAATTTATAATAATTTTATTAAGTTATAATAAAGTAATAAATATTTCAATATTTAAATGTCTTAGCAAGACTTCAGTAGAAGATGTAGAGAAGTAGTCAGATGTTTATACCAGAAATGAAACATGCACAGGTTTTTGTTGTTTGTTATTAATGATTGAAATACTCTGGGTAGCATTACAGTTTATGTTATGATTTTCCGAAATAGTTAGCAACCTTTGTTGCTTTCCAAAAAATAAAATAATTATTTTATTTTATTTGCATGCTAATTTCATCATTTACTTGATGATACCATGCTAAGTTATCAAAACTCAGGTAAATGATCAATTCTTCTTGGAATCATTAACAACATTCCATCATAATTATTCCTTCCTTATATTTCCCTATATCTGTACCTGTCCATTTTTATACATGGATATGTAGGTATATGAGCAGCCTGATGCTGGAAGTGCTTTAGTAAGAAGATGCCAAGTGCTTTTGGTTCTGTAAGAGTGAGAAGATCCCATCACAGCAATTGTGGCAGGCACTTCTTAGATACGGGAGAGGGGCAGGGGGCAGGTCTGTGATGAGGACCCTTCATTTATCTGAATGGGCTTTGGCTGGGATCACTCAACTCTAGGGCCCCTCAACTCTGGGGTTCCTTCCAAAATGCATTGGTAGGAAAAGGCTGTGGAACATTAAATATCTGTAACCACAAAAGTAAAACAAAACCAAATCAATTTGCTAACTATGGTGTTTAACTAGAGAGAAAATTAGCTGAACAGTGGGTTAGGGTTTGTGAGGGAGCAGATACCTAACCTTATTCTTCAGCTCTCCTGAGTTTGTTTTACTCCCTGGAAAATAGCAGTGTTTGTGAATTTTGTAGTGATTTAGTCATCTCTGAAAGGAAATGGCAACCCACTCCAGTGTTCTTGCCTGGAGAATCCCAGGGACGGCGGAGCCTGGTGGGCTGCCATCCATGAGGTCGCACAGAGTCGGACATGACTTGAAATGACTTAGCAGCAGCAGCAGCAGCAGCAGTCATCTTTTAAAGTTGTGATATCTGAGGCTCCTTCATGTCAGAGGATTGCTTTGATATCTAGCAGGATATGTCTATAACACCTGGATCTGGATAAAGGAACTGAGAAAATGACTTTGAGAGGTCAGGCCTTCCTGGTCTCCTTTCCAAGATCACTTTTGACCAAAATGAGCACCCCACCACCACCCCTGTTTGCATAATTGTCAACACCATTGTGTATGCTATCCTTAGACCAGGATTACCATTTGAGCAATGGGTCAAGAATGGTTTCAGCAAAAAGAACAGCCTCATCCCTGAAATAGAACCACATCAGGTAGACATTTCTCCCTCTCTTGATCATTGGTCACTGTAAGGAGAGATAAGGCAAGATGGCTTTAACACATAAAATGAAGGTTAGAAATGAACTTTGGTGAAGTTGGATAAGACTTACAGGAATACCAGAGGGTGAGAGCCCTAGATCTGACCAAGATGTGTATTTTGCCCTTAAATTACCAAGAGCCCTGATTTGTTTAAATACTTGTAAATTCTAGTTCTCTTCTTTTGCTCTGTGTTTCTACTAGTGTGGGTGATTGCTCAGTCACTTCAAATGTGTTCAACTCTTTGGAACCTCATGGACTATAGCCAGCCATGTTCCTCTGTCCCTGGAGTTAACCAGGCAAGAATATTGAAGTAGATTGCTATTTCCTACTCCCAGAGATCTTACTGAACCAGGGATTGAACTCACGCCTCTGCGTCTCCTGCACTGGCAGGCAGATCCTTTACCGTTGCACAACTTAGGAAGCCTTCCATTACTTAAATTTTTTTTATTTTTTGGAGTAAGGAAGTCATTTCATTTTCATTTAGTCTATATAATACACTGGATTATTCCTTTCCTTTTAATTGTTTAAAGGTTTGTGTAACTTTTAAAATTATGAGCACCTATGTACAGTGTGTTAAACTTTTAATTAATGGTTGTAAGAGATAATATTTATTGTATCTGGTATACAGAATTACTGTGGTGAGTCCTTCATATAAGCCATCTCATTTAACTCTCATCAAAATGAAGAAGATAAACTTAGAGTGTTTAAGAACTTGCTTTTAACAATATTAGTGGTAGAACAAGAACTAAGATTTGTTCAATATGTGAATGCGTGCTAAGTCACTTTAGTCATGTCAGACTCTTTGCAACCTTACGGATTTAGCCCACCAGGCTCCTCTGTCCATGAAATTCTCCAGGTAAGAATACTGCCACGCCCTCCTCCAGAAGATCTTCCCAACTCAGGGATCAAATCTGTGCATCCTGCAGCTTCTGGATTGCAGGTGGATTCTTTACTGCTGAGCCATTGGGAAGCCCCTCTGAAGCCCATACTTACAGCCATTTATATTGTATGTACTGCTTCCTTGAGCTGAATCAGTCTCATGACTGGAAATAATGAGAATGAAGTTTTAAGATGATGTACAAGTCTAAAGCCTACTATTATTTAATTCTGTGCCTTTAAGGTCTTCATAAAATGATGGGATTCTATGGTTTTCAAACTGCATTCATGAAACCCATAGAATTTTGCAGTTCTTTAGGGAGGGGTGAAGGATGAAATGGGCTGACACAATTGGGCTCCAGAACTTGTAACTACTTTATAGATTGAGATNTGATGGGATTCTATGGTTTTCAAACTGCATTCATGAAACCCATAGAATTTTGCAGTTCTTTAGGGAGGGGTGAAGGATGAAATGGGCTGACACAATTGGGCTCCAGAACTTGTAACTACTTTATAGATTGAGATTTCAAATAAAAGTTGGTTCTTCTGCTTAAAGACAGTTGAAATTAAGAGATAATTGGCAAAGTATCATCCTGATTTAATCTGTGATTTATGATTGTAAAATATTCTTATATGTCTTAGATAAATACTGTTAAACTGATGTTTTTTGATTTCCTTTAATGTTTTGGCTTCTCTATGTGAGGTTTCTGATACTATCAACTTCAGAAAGTTTATTTGACTCATCTTTCATGAGATAAAATGTGGTTTTTATGAAAGAAGCTTAAGCCTTAATAGAGAAAGCCAAGACACTGACTTAATCAGCTCATACACTGGAAGCTTCAGCCACATTTTCTTTGTAAATGTTTGCTGAAAGAGATTAGAGAAATTGCATATAGTAAGTAATTTTTCTTTTATTAACTTTCTGGTTATTGAGTTAACAAGGAAAAAATAAGCATCACTTAAAACTGATTTTGACCGTTAAGGTTAATTTTGGTCTTGCCTAGTGATTCAGACAGTAAAGAATCGCCTATTTCAGTTCAGTTCAGTTCAATTCAGTTGCTCAGTCGTGTCCGACTCTTTGCGACCCCAAAACTGCAACATGCCATGCCTCCCTGTCCATCACCAACACCCAGACTCCATCCAAACACATGTCCATTGAGTCGGTGATGCCATCCAACCATCTCATCCTCTGTCGTCCCCTTCTCTTCCTGCCCTCAATCTTGCCTAGCATCAGGGTCTTTTCCAATGATTCAACTCTTTGCATCAGGTGGCCAAAGTATTGGAGTTTCAGCTTCAACATCAGTCCTTCCAATGAANAAAAAAAAAAAAAAAAAAGAACAAAAATCTCACCACCCTATTATATCTAGAACTTTTTGTTTTGTTCTATATAACTCTAGTCATTTATTTAAACTTCATAATTTAAACTATTATAGATTACTGTAGATGTTATTTTATGTTTAACCACTGGTAATATTGTAAGATTTTCCTCATTATTCTTTGATAATCTAATTGTTGCTCAATATTTATTGCAATTATAATTAATAATGCAATTGATCTATTCCCTACCATTATTGTAAATTCTACCAATTTCATGATATACACCTTTCTGTAGTGTTCAACCTTATGATTATATCTTTCTGAATATTTCTGATTTCTAAAAAATAACTTCCCAAAGTTAAATAGCTGAGTTAGGCGCATTTTTGATATAATCTGGAAAGCAGTTTGATGGAATGGTTGTGTGCCAACACACTCACTGTCATTATAGTACAAATAAATGAACAAAAAATTTTAGTCAAAAAAAATAAAATAAATAATTTTAAATTTAAATATTTAAATTTATTTAAATATAAATATTAAATTTATTTAATTTTAAATTTAAATTTATCAGTTTTTATATTCCTCCCAAGTGTTTTAAATTCTCTATTGTGATGCTTTCATATTTTATTATTATTTCATATTCCTTATCATTTTTAGTATTTTTCTTTCACCTTGATATTTAATTAGCTAGGTAAATCATCATTGCTGCTAGGTCACTTCAGTCATGTCCGACTGTGTGACCCCAAAAATGACAGCCCACCAGGCTCCCCCATCCCTGGGATTCTCCAGGCAAGAACACTGGAGTGGGTTGCCATTTCCTTCTCCAAATCATCATTAGTATTGTTATTATCATTGCAATTTTAAATTATTATTACTTTTATTGTCAATGCTTATTTAGGTGTACAAAAATTTTATTCATTTCTTTATCATCATCATTTCTTAACTATCATTGTTTTCTTCAGGAAATTAATCCATGATGAAATATTAATATACACCTTCATAGTGGCTCAGATGGTAAAGCGTCTGCCTACAATGCTGGAGACTTGGGTTGGGAAGATCCCCTGGAGAAGGCAATGGCAACCCACTCCAGTACTCTTGCTTGGAAAATCCCATGGACAGAGGAGCCTGGTAGGCTACAGTCCACAGGGTTGTCGCTTGTACCCAACTGAGCGACTTCACTTCAGTTCACTTCATAGTTCCTTTAATAGAGATTAGTGCATTTAAACTTTGTTAAGATTTACCTTCTTTCCATTATTCTTTAATCATATTTAAGCTGAATATAGACTATTTTGCTGAATTATTTTTCCTATACACTTTGAAGGTATTATTTCATTATCTTCTCTGTGTGTGTGTGTGTGTGTGTGTGTGTGTGTGTGTGTTAGTTGTGTCTGACTCTTTGCAACCCCATGGACTGTGGCCCGCCAGGCTCCTCTGTCCAAGGAATTCTGCAGGTAAGAATACTGGAGTGGGTTGCCAGTTCCTTCTCCAGGCGATCTTCTGGACCCAGGGACTGAACCCACATCCCCTGCATTGCAGGCAGATTCTTTACCAGTTATCAAGCTGCTGTTTCTGTTTTGGTGATTTCTCTCTTCTCCACACATAGATTGTAAGGTTTTCCTGCATCTTTGATCCTGCATTTCAATTACATTCATGTAGTATGGATTTGTTTTATTTTTCTGCCTAGGACTTGTTCTTTTGCAAGCTAAATATTTGTTTTTTTCAGTTCTTGAAAACTCTCTAAGTATTATTTTCTACATATTTTTCTTTTTATTATTATTGGTTTTTTTTTTTTACTTTATTTTACTTTACAATACTCCATTGGCTTTGCCATCTTCTAGAACATCAATAAAATGTACTTTGGAATTCTCCTATCTTCCAAGTGTCTCACTAGCTCTTTCATCTATTCTTTTTTTTTTTTTTTTTTTTGCTTCTTTTCTCTATATTTTTCTTAGTTTTATCTGCCAGTTCACTAATTCTTTCTCTAGTGATATAAAATCACTGTTCCTCTTAGGAATATAATAGGAATCTACTTAATAAGCNTTCTTTTTTTTTTTTTTTTTTTTTTTTTTGCTTCTTTTCTCTATATTTTTCTTAGTTTTATCTGCCAGTTCACTAATTCTTTCTCTAGTGATATAAAATCACTGTTCCTCTTAGGAATATAATAGGAATCTACTTAATAAGCAGGATTTTTATAAATACAAGTTATACATAAAGACGTTAATCATGTGATGCTTTACAAGTTTTAAGAAACTACTGTGTTTCCTGTCCATTTTGTTTCTAAGTAAGATTTTTACTCTGTAATTTACAAAATGTAATTAAAAAAATAAAAGCTATATTTACTTAAATTTCTCAGTATCTTCTTTCATTATTATTTTAAATGATTATGAGATCCAACTTGGTTATCTCATTTTAAGATTTTTTTTATTGTATGTGTGATAGAATGCCAAGGCCTCGATAAAGACATTTAAGAGATCAAGAGAAATATAATTTATTACGATTTTCAACTTTCTACCTCTTTAAATATTTTGATGGAGGGAGAAGAACTGTGTCAATATGAATATGAGATATGTAAACAAATTGAAATGCTAGTAGGCCTGGTGAGTTAAGATTTGATGACTTGATTCAAAGAGTCACATGGAAACACTTAAGTTAGCAAGGCAATTGCATATTGATATCTGGAAAGATCATTTTGATTTCGTTGTGGAAAATAGGTGATAAAGTTTGATTACTAAAGGCTGGAAAAGTGATTTTGTATAGAAAGTTTTACATAGGAGGCAATTACACAGATTTTGTGATAGAATAGTTGTATGGATGATGGAACAGTCAAGATTCATGGCATAGGTAACACAAGACAAGGGTCAAGTCTGGACAAGGAACATCTAGTCTTCAGCAAGGTAAACATGGACTGTCAGTGGGATAGCTAGGCAGGATGTCGAGTTACAGGTTTGAAGTTCAAGAGAAAGCTTTGCCCTAAGACAAAAAGCAGCAGGGACTGGTGAAACCCAGGAGCTAGTGGTATACAGAGAATTCAAAATGTTTCAAGAAAGAGAAATTAATTAACACTGTCTCAAGATGCAGAAAGTAAAGCAGATAAGATTGAGAAATGTGTAAGAGGCTACAACAAGATCATGTTGTAAAATCATTTTTAAGAAATAAAGAAATTATGGCACTTACATTAAGTAGAATATAATGAAACTTGCAATATGGAGCCTTCATATATCAAGTTGGAAATATAGAAATATTGAAAGCAAAAAAGTGACATGTATAGTAAGTTGTTATTCATATGAATTGTTATAAAATATGTAACTAATATTGCATGCTGTTATAACCACAGATATACACGTACATATATACAGGAAGTTTAAAAAAAGACCAGTAGATTACACATAACTTCAAGGTATTGGGTCTTTCTACAGAGAGGGTGACAGTAATGGGTGTATTATTAGGTATGACTTTTAACCACTGGTGGGTTAGATGGTAAAGCGTCTGCCCACAATGAGGGAGACCTGGGTTCGATCCCTGCGTTGGGAACATGCCCTGGAGAAAGAAATGGCAACCCACTCCAGTATTCTTGCCTGAGCTACAGTCCATGGGGTCACAAAGAGTCGGACACGACTGAATGACTTCACTTTCACTTGAACCGCATTGGTAAAATTTTACTTTCTTTAATCAAAAGAAAGAAAAGTGATCTAAAGCAAAGAATGACAAAATAGAAGCACAATTAACTCTTGATGATAAGGGAGACTTATTGTTTAAATTCTTTGTATGTTTGAAATATTTCTTAATTTTCTAAAACAATTAGACTTGTACTGCATTTATTCAACATGCATAGATAAGAAATATAGTCAAATTTTAGTAGGGGTCAAGTTTTCTGGATATTTAAGAAACCCACACTTAACTTAGTGTGAGGAGTAAGCAATAGAAGCAGCAAATATTTGAGATTGTTTCATAAAATGTTATATTAGCCAAAATTCAATCAATTCTCAAATATAAGGAGAATACAATTATACAAATTTCATTCAGCCACAATTTGTGGTCGTCTTTACCAAACAAGCTGGCATATGTGGTTACAGTCATAGCTAATCTCAGCCTATTAAAAATACTTCAAATTGGAAAATGAGACACTGTGTATTAATTTGAGTCTTCTGCTTACTGTTTTACTTTAACAATGATACTTAATTATGGACACAGATATTCCTTTGCCATTAATAATGTGCATAATGTGCTAGATATATAACTTCTTTTTATAAAGAGGTTTCATCATTTAATTTCTTGGAATAGTCAAATAAAGCCTGAATTTAAAAATAAATAATACTGACTTAGTGGAGAAATATACTCTCTCATAGCATTTCTATTTTTAATTTAAATAGTTGAAGAAAAGAGTTATGTATTTTTCCAAATAGAGATACCAAATACATTTTTCTTTATTTATCTATGGTGCATATACTAAACCTCCATTTCCTATTAGCTGTTTTAAAATCATCCTTAATTGCCATAATTCAGTTTATTAAAAGTTTAAAAGATTTGTCAAAAATGAAAAAAATTTTCTAAATGTTTCCCAGATATTGAGATCATAGTCCTTGAGTTCACTGTCTCAGAAGAAAAAAAAAAATAACATACTACCATTATAAATTGGAGAAGGAAATGGCAACCCACTCCAGTATCCTTGCCTGGAGAATCCCATGGGCAGAGGAGCCTGGCTAGCTACAGTTCATGGGGTCGCAAGAGTCAGACATGACTTAGTGACTAAACCACCACCACCACCATCATAAATAATGAGCAACTTCACCTTCAGAGAATTTAACCCTAGATCCTCTAAGAATTATTTGTATCAGTATACATGGGCCAATTTTAACAGCCAAATTATGCCAATATAAAGCCTGTAAATGATCTATGCTTATTTACATCAAGATTTGATTACAGTTGTAATAGCTTTCTTGAGATAATAGCAGAACTGAAAACCTCACAGGGAGAACACATGCCTCCTGGATGGGACTGTCAGAGTAATTTTAGATATCTTTTAATTTTGAATTTCGATATCTCAGGGTTCAATCCTTGTCTGATTTGAATCCTGGCAGACTGTGAAATTTGATATGTTCCAATGTGAAAATAATGAAGTCAAGTTCAAGGTCACCAATAGGCAATGTTACTTACAGAAAATAGTAACAGCTTGTTCTGACCAAGGAGTAGTTAAGTGAGACAAAACATTATTCTCATAACTTTTCTATAAGTTGGAGCACAGCTTTATTAAGATTGTCTATATTTCTGTAGAAGGAAATGACAACCCACTCCAGTACTCTTGCTTGGAAATTCCATCGATAGAGGAGGCTGGCGGGCTACAGTCCATAGGGTCACAAAGAATCGGACACAGCTGAGCACAAACACACACATACTTATCTCAGGCAGGCCTCTCAAATTTGAAACCATTGTGTTTTTAATCAACTGTTCTCCATGTGATATTAATCTTTGAAAATCTTAAAACTGAGAAGGTCATGTTTTTCCCATCTGCTGTGAATTACAAGAGATCGGTTCCATCTTAAAAATTTCACTCTTCAAAATGAACCCGCTTTCAGTGACACACAGTCTCTATTTGGAAAACAAAATTAATTGCAAAGTACCAATTTGTCTTGGATGTTCATTATATGTATTTATTACTGTCCTAGAAAATTGTGTTACAATTTCCTTTTAATTATCTTCCTGAGGATACACCTCACTTCCTGATGACAAGTGGAAGACATCCAAATGACTACCAGCCTTAATTATGATATGTTACTTATTCAGAAGCTTTAGTAATGGTTCATGGTCACTGAATGTTTATTAACTTGTGTTTCAAATTGTGACATATACCTAATCTGGCCCATATAATATTATAGTATATCATATATATGTGAAATTCGATGAATTGATTTTGATGGCTTCATAAGATTATTTTGTTTTGCAAAAAGTATTATTATTGGCTTCTAATCTGTGTGAATAATTAATTTATACATAAAACATATATACATAGAGATATGGAAGGAATCAGGCTACAATGTTTCAATTATTATAGGTGGTATTATAAGGAAGTAATATATGATTGGTTACGAAAGAGGTCTCCATAGGACTCTGAAGGCTTTTCTGTATGGAAGAAAATAATTATTGAAGTATTGGTATGGGAAGAAGAAAAATGATATGATATTTAAAGAAAAAAATGTAAGACTTTTTCCTTTGATAAAGTAGAGATTTTGTATATGATTGTAAGCTTTGAGAGTAAGTGAAACATGTGGACATATATTTGAGATAGGCCAGAGGCCAACAGGGTTCTTTTTAAATATCCAATCATATTATTCCATTGGCTTGAGTGTGTTATTATATGTACTGTGATCAAAGAAAAGCCCAGGCAGAACTGAAGCCACATCTGCAGGAGTCATAAGCAAGATTTAGTCATGTACATGAGGGGAGTGACATTTTATTATCACGTTCATATACCAAATTGATTTATGGGGCAAGCACTCAATAAATGTTATCTGTTACTATCCTTGGTGATGTGATTGAAAAGCAATTTCTGGAGCAAGTGCAGCTGTTGGATGCTTCCAGCAGGGGGAAGCAGACCCCTTCACAGTGAGGGTGGCTGATAAGGGTGTCCATTTGTGACTGGAAAGCATCCCAGGATCATCTTTACCCGTTGTTTTAGTCTTCCCTCTTTCGTAGGCATTTATTCCTTCAACTTGCATTTCTTTAGTTAAATCTATGGAGGCAGTAAATATTTTAGGAACAGCATATGAATGTACATTATGTATTTTATACACTGACAAATTACTCCAGTGCAGTCTTATCAAGCATCAATTAAGGATATCTACTCCTATTGAGTTTGGAATCTAGAACCACAGACTACTTGGCAGGCATCCTCCAAATCTGAGCTTAGCCACAGACAAGCTGGAGATGCAAACATAATATTGTCAGCCTCACAACTGTGCCACTCCAGCTCAACTGTGGCTATGTCCTTGACTTTGTCTCCTTCAGTTCAAGGAGAAAAGCTGGCAGAGTTCACCTAATATTTATTTTTCAGAAGTCTAAACTCACGGTTAAGCCCACCCAGACAAGTGGGGCTGCTTGTATCCACATGCCCTTGTTTCTCCAATTGTTGGAGTTTTCTCCAAGGTAAGGTGAGATTAGCCAGGATTTCTGGGTTTCTCTCAGAACCTCAATTTCATCATCTGACATGTCAACTTAGAATTCTGGATAAATAAATATTGTTGGCACCTTATGGAATCATGACAGACTCATAGCACATAATTCTAACCTTTGAATTTATAGCTTTGGAGTTGCCCAGGTACTTTCCTGGGAATAATGTCTACCATAAATTCTTTATTACATTATTGTGGATAATGTTGNTTCAGAGTGAGGAGACAACTTTTAGTTTTAAAAAAAGTCTCACTAAGAACTTATTTGCTCAGTCATGCTGATTCTTTTGTGACCCCATGGACTGTGTCCACCAGGTTCCCTGGTCCATGGGGTTTCCCAGGCAAAAATACTGGAGTGGGTAGCCCTTCCCTTTTCCAGGGGATCTTCCTGACCCAGGGCTCAAACCTGTGTCTCCTGCATTGGTAGGCAGATTATTTACCACCGAGACACCAGGGAATCCCAACTTTGCTCTTATCCTAGCAACTACGTGTTTTTCCCTGTATGCTTACCTTGTGATTTTGCATCCAGAAATGATCTATATTTCTCATTCCCTTAATGAAAAAATCTGTTAGTTTTACTTTTCCTGCTGTCTCTGGGTTTCTGTACTATATTTCTTTTACTGTTCCCTTGAAATAATTCTTACCTTTCCCTTCTTATACCCTCACGGCTGAGCTTCCTTCAAGTCAGTATTGTACTCAATCCCATACTTTAATCACATTAAATATAGAAAATATATTATCATAAAAATGCATAAAGAGATATATACTTTTAACACCCACTTATTATCCACTTACCACTAGGAACAGCAGGAAAGTCACTCTTCCCTGAGTGGTTATCCTTTCGATGTAAATTCTGCTCTCTTCCACATTAAATGGGTTTCTCTGGTAGCTCAGTTGGTAAAGAATCCACCTGCAATGCAGGACACTCCCTGCAATGCAGGCAACTGGGATCTAGAAGATCCCTAGGTCAGGAAGATCCCCTGGAGAAGGAAATGGCAGCTCATTCCAGTATTCTGGCCGGAGCAATCCTGTGGATAGAGGAGCTTGGCTGGCTACTGTCCATGGGGTCACAAGAGTTGAACCTGACTTAGGGACTAAAACACCACTATCACATTATTAATCAATGATAAAATCAGGATTACTTTTTTCTCCATTGATGGTAGTTTAAGAGAATTATGCTTCTGCTTCTCAACTAATATCTCAGTCTATGTGATGTGTTTGGAAAGGAGCTGAAAATGCCAAAATCTATATGAAATGATTTGCATTTATATAGTTGACAGTAGTTGACAGGCTGTTTTACTAAGCTCTCTATGTTTTATTACCTAGAAGGGACAATACATTAGCAGATTACATTTTCCTGATATAATATGTGTGTCTGAATTGTTGAGCTCTTACTCAACCTTTAAGCCATTGCTGAAGCACCCTCTCCCTCATGAAGGCAGAAGATTGCTTCCTTCTTCAGTAAGTGGACTTCTGTGCTTATATGTACTTTCATGGCTAATAGCCTCTGTTTTGGAAATATTTACTCTACCTCCATAAATGGCTTTTGAGCAGTGATCTGAGATTCCTCATCACAACAACCAGCAAACAACTGACAGGAAAAAGCTGGCAATGAACGTTTTCTGAATTGGACTGAGTAGGAGAAAAGTTAAGGGAGAAGCAGCTAGGGAGCATTTCCTGTGTGTCGATCCTCTGCTTCCGCAGCTGGTTATCTTTTAAACTTTCCCACAATTCTCTACCAATTTTGTTAAGAGAGTGACATCCAGAACGACTCAGAGGGAGAAGAGTTGAAATTTGTCTTTCATTACCCAGCATATCTTGTTTCCTAGTATATTCTAAATGATTCCTCCACTGAAATCAATTAATATTTGTATCTCAGCTGACTCAGAGTAAATATCATTACAAGCAGACAAGAGAAGTAGGTGGTAAAGGCATTTTTAAATTTATAAGAAAAGATTACGGCCACTTTACTCATAAGAAAGCAAATACTGGCCATTTTTACATAGATATTTCATTACCAGATTGAAAATTATAGAAGTGATTACTTTAAAAAAATATTCAGTAAATGATTCTCTTATTTAGCTTAAAATATTTGGAATCACTATTAACACTGGCTGGTGAGAGGAAGGTTGTGAAATGTACTGTAGCAAAGAGTTAACAATAGAAAAAGCCCTAAATGAGGGCTTCTACTACCATTCCCTAGTTCTTGTTTTCAAAACTGTTTCAAAACCCCCATATTTTCTTAAAACCAGAGTGGATAATTATTATAGAATTTTAGATAGGTATGTGTGTATACATACATATATATGTGTATGTATATATAAAACCATAGTGAAAATATTTAGAAAATCTATCAATGCTGATGAAATGGAAGTTGGTTATATAGAAGTAGACATTTGCCATTTATGGCTACTCAGAATTTTTTGAATCATTTTTTTTCATATTTTGATTGTTCCTCATATTCTCACAGTTAATTACCCTTCCCAAGATAATAACATAAAATGAAAGATGCATAACTTAGGTCTCACAAAACAGACATAAGCATACAAGAGTTGGAGTTGAAGTTGAGCTTCATGGGGCATTAGTGGGACTTGTTTCTTGCTGCTGGCGTGGGTGGAGGCAAGAGCTGGGTACCTCTGTGCTCTGCAGGCCGTTTATGCAATGATGTTTGGGAAATTATTTCTGAAATTTCTATTAGTCTTCCTACAGTACTGTGAGGTTTTAAACAGCCTTTAATAAATTCATTGGAACCTGAATTAGATAGAATTGATTATTCTCTTGTCTGCAAATAGGGAACATATGTCTTATTTTATCAAGTTTTTTTTCCTCTTCTATTTTGGCTGTGCTGTGAGGCTTGGGGGAATCTTAGTTCCCTGACCAGGACAGAAACTGCGCCCTCAGCAGTTAAATCTGAGTCCTAACCACTGAATTGACAGGGAATTCCTTCATGTGTCTTATTCTAAAATATTAAATCTGATGCCTTCGTATACCCAGAAACTTAACTTCACTTACAGTGACTCTTTGAAAAACGTTTGTTGATAACAACATTTGCCAGAATATGATTTGAGACTTACTGCTTAAAATTTGTGTTTATCTTTTTCATTTTTTTCTGTAAGAATGTAAATACTCTGTACTTAAATACAGTAGATATCTATATTGTTAGTAAAAAGAATATTCATGCATCATGAGGCATATTTTAAAATTCTAACTTGAAAACTTAACTTTGCCAAGAAATTTGGTTTCTGAAACCCCTGTAAGGATAAATATATATATAAGCCAAATCTTTCTTTTCTGTATCTCTTTTGGAACTAGTTCAGAAACATTTCTGCAGCCAAATATATCTGTCAGTTTCTTCTCTATAAGAGGCAAAATTTATGGATTTCACCAAATCATTGCACAGTAAAAAGAAAGAAAATTGAATAATATGAAGTATAAAAATGTTCTTTTATCAATTCAGTGCTCCAAGTGTTCTTTGTCTTCAGTCTTGTATATCTACATTTAAAAAATATTTACTGCTTAAACTTTTCTATATTCTATAATATATAAGAATGAGATGATATGATAGAATCAATATTTAATTTAAAACATCACTCATCTTGCTATCCAACAGCTTCAAATATTTCCTTTGCTGTTTTATTAGAATCATAAGGAATATAAGTCTCATCAGCTTATAAGTATGCTTGAAACATTCCCCTGACACATTCTTATCATTGATCCATGTTTGGCCTTTTTAAATTATTCCTTCTTCATTTGCTTCTATAATGGTATAATGAACATCTCTGATACTTTCTGGCTATAGTTTATATTTTTCATATTTATACAATACGCACTCTTTGTAGAATACCAAGCTACTCTGGGAGATGAAACCGAAACAGGAGGTCTAGCTTTAGTAAGTGACTTAGAGTCTTTTATAGGGAAAGGATGCACTCACCATTAAAGAAAAATTTCTCATAAACAATACTTGTCAGCATAGCAATTCTGATACAGTTATTGCTTTTGCAAATTCGAACTACTAGAAGGTTAGAAGAACATTAAATTAGCAGATGAGTTTCTGGAAACCAAGGCTAAACTAAGTTGTGTAAGGCATGGATACTCTATTCTTTGTATTTTAGCATGATGTGCTTTTAATAGATAGCACGTAAATTCAAGGCAACAGAAGAATGGTATTAATAGATGAATACCCTGCTGCTCACTTATCCCCAGGTATGCAGAAGGTACAGATCGTTCTTTGGAAACGTTAACTGGTATAGCAGGTAGGGGAGCTAGAACAAGAACAAAGCTATTAATAAATCTCCTTCAAACAAGTACATTATAAAGAATTCTTATGACCTCATGCTTCCCTTCTAGGATTAAGCATTGTGTTATATAATTCTATAAATATATTGTCTATTCTTATTTTTGTATATGTCCCATTAAGTCATCCTCGAAATATATATAAATAATTGTGAAATTTTCTTGAGCTAGAAAATTTTTTTATGATTGTTTTACAATATTGGTTTGATTTTTGTCATACATCAACATGAATTAACCATAGGTGTACATGTATCCCCTCCCTCTGGAGTCTCCCTCCCACCTTCTGCCCATTCCCACCCCTCTAGATTATTACAGAGCACCAGTTTGAGTTTCCTGAGTCATACAGCAAATTCCCACCGGCTATCTATTTACAAACATTAATGTATATACATCCATGCTACTCTCTCTGTTTATCTCCCACTCTTCCTCTTCTTCCCCACCCTTGTCCATGAATCTGTTCTCCATGTCTGGGTCTCCATTGCTGCTCTGTGGACAAATTCTTTAGTACCATCTTTCTTGTTGCTGTGTCTGACTCTTTGTGACCCCATGGACTGCAGCACACCAGGCTTCCCTGTCCATCACCAACTCCCAGAGCTTGCTCAAACTCCTGTCCATTAAGTTGGTGCTGCCATCTAACCATCTTGCCCTCTGTCATCCTCTTCTTTTCCTGCCTTCATCCTTTCCTTCCATCAGAGTCTTTTCTAATGAGTTGGCTTGGGACTTCAGCTTCAGCACCAGTCCTTCTAATGCACATTCAGGTTTATTTCCTTTAGTATTGACTCATTTGATCTTCTTGCATTCCAAGGGACTCTCAAGAGTCTTCTCCAACACCATAGTTGAGAAGCATCAGTTCTTGTTCTGCCTTATTTATGATCCAACGGTCACATCTACAGTATCTTCCTAGATGCCATGAACGTGAAAGTGAAAGTTGCTCTGTCATGTTCAACTCTTTGCGACCCATGGACTGTAGCTTGTCAGGCTCCTCTGTCCATGGAATTCTCCAGGCAAGAATACTGGAGCGGATAGCCATTCCCTTCTCCAGGTAATCTTTCTAACCCAGGGATCAAACCCAGGTCTCCCACACTGCAGGCAGATTCTTTTATATGTATTACTATATGATATTTATTTTTCTCTTTTTATGGGAGAGCTGATGAGGTTGGAACGATGCTAGGTTTAGATGGTTTTAATATTTGGAGTGTTGCTTTTGGTGAAAATTGAGTGGTGAATTACAGATAGGACAAGGAGCCAGTGTTGGGGGTTTTCATGGTAATAACCACCTGAGACTTATAGTAATGGCAAATTCTTTAAAAGAAAGTATATACATATGTGATGGTTTTCAAAGGTGAATTAAAGGTAAACAAGCATCATTTTTTTATTTTTCTATTACATTCCTACATTAGACGTCTAGGGCTGCCATAACAAAATTCCCCCAGATTGTGTGGCTTAAACAACAGAAATTTATTTTCTTCCAGTTTTAGTCCAAGATAAGATGTCAGCAAGTTTGTTTTCTCCTGAGGCCCCTTCCTTGGCTTGAGGATGGTGCCTTCTTCTTAATTCCTCACTCAACCTTTTCTCTGCGCTCATGCACCCCTAGTGTCTCTTCTGTCTGCTTGTATTTCATTTACTTATTAAGACATTAGAGATGAGGATTCAGTTCCTGGGTAGGGAAGATCTCCTGGAGTAGGAAGTGGCAACCACTCCAGTATTCTAGCCTGGAAGATTCCATGTACAGAGGAACCTGGCAGGCTATAGTCCATGGGGTCAAAAAGTGTCGGACACAACTGAGTGACCAAGCACAGCACAGCACGGCAAGGTTGAGTTAGATCTTAAAATCAAGCCTAAATGGGCTGGTTTTAACTTATTGTTTTAAGGTCCTATCTCCAAAAATACAGAGTCACACTCTGAGGTATTGGGGTTTGGACTTCACAGAATTTTAGAGGGACACAGTCAAGCCCATGGTGATCCCTTTACTTGAAATGTAATCATCACCCAGACATACTATGAACACTATATAACTTCTCTTTTCATGAACAAGCCAATGTTTTATTGCCTTGTCACTCCTAAAATATATTCTCCCTTTTTTTCTCTGTCATAATTTTACTCATCCTTCAAGACTTCACTGCGTCTTTTGGGGACATTTTTAATCCATCTGGCTAGATGTGATCTCTGCCCTTAGCCTCCATTTGTCTTTTTTTTTTTTTTGTCACACTCTATCAGTACTTTTATCAAATGACATCTTTTTTCAAAATTGATATATGCTTTATTTCTTTTTTCATATTATATTTCATAGAACTCAGTCTTATTTGTTTTGAAATCCCTGCACTACATATGCAATGTCTTGTGTATGATGGATACTAAATATGCTTTGTTGACCGTTTGACTTAATGATGTAAAAAGATTGGTTATATTTTTCACTCTAATCCATTAGCATTTTCCTAATATTTTCAACTTTATTCAAAGAGGATTTACCACAAAAATCCTTCAAAACTCATGGTGCAATTTTAATGACTGCCTTGTTTGGCATATTTCTTTTTCTTTCTTTTTTTTTGGGGGGGGGAAGTTTTGACACTGGTTTATTCTCAGGAAGGCTTTAACTGAAAAAAAAAAGAAGAAGAAGAATGAGTAAATGTCAGTTTCAGAAACAATTTTTCCTGCACATCTTCTAGCTTAGTAATTTAGTGGCAACAAGAGTCATAAATGCTATCAAAAACATCAGTGAGGTTTAAAAATAAAAATTCAAACAATAATATCCTTCACATTTTTAATATGTCATTTACTAAATTGGCAATCACAACTGAGATTTATGAGAGCTTTCTAGTTATAAAAAAAAATTAATCGTACCTTTTTAGATTTTTCATTGTCTCTAAATTTTATCAGGCAAGCATATAGGATTTCCTTCTCATCAAATGCTATGTCTGTCCTGGTGTCTCCAGTTACAAGAGACCTTTTGTATCATTACTCCCTTGAGTCCCAATTCTTACTAGAAGTCCTGGGCAAACACAAAAGTAACCTGGCATTTACATCATTCTACATAAATGAAAAAAGATTCTGCTATCTAAAAATAATGAAAAGATCCATTTAAATTAATGTTATTTTTTGTGAAGTATTCACAAAATACTTGTTTAGCATATTTCATGCATCTTTGACATGATAGGTAGGCAGACAAAAACAGCAGCGAAGACAGACATTACAAACTAAATCTAATTAGTTTATAGAGAACACAAATGATTATTTATTTTAAATAATATAAAGATAATTTTCCTGTTTAGATGGCATTCTTAGAATGGGTAGAGAGTACTATGGATGTGTAATATATGTAATATGGAGTAAACACCCAAGGAAATGGAACATTTATCAAGAATCTATATTAGGAGAATAAAAGTGGTGGCTAAAATACTACAGGACTTTATTTTCTGTTTAGGAAAAGTGAAAGGAAGTGAAGTCATTTAGTTGTGTCCAATTCTTTGCGAACTCATGGGCTGTAGCCTACCAGCATCCTCAGTCCACGGGATTTTCCAGGCAAGAATACTGGAGTGGGTTGCCATCTTCTCCAGGGGATCTTTCCAACCCAGGGATCCAACCTGGGTCTCCCACATTATAAGCAGACGCTTTACCCTCTGAGCCAAATTTATACTCAACCTTTAAACAACTCAGATCATAGCGTTTGGTCCCATCCTTCATGGCAAATAGCAGGGGAAAAAAGTGGAAGTAGTGACAGATTTTCTTTTCTTGGGCTCCAAAATCACTGTGGAGGGTAACTGCAGCCATGGAATTGAAAGATGCTTGCTTTTTGGTAGGAAAGCTATGATAAACCTAGAGAGTGCATTAAAAAGCAAAGATATCACTTTGCTGACAAAGGTCCATATAATCAAAGCTATGGTTTTTCCAGTAGTCATGTACAGATGTGAGAGTTGGATCATAAGGAAGGCTGAGCACTGAAGAATTGATGCTTTTGAACTGTGGTGTTGGAGAAGACTCTTGAGAGCCCCTTGGACTGCAAGATCAAACCAGTCAATCCTATAAGAAATCAACCCTCAATATTCATTGGAAGGACTAATGCTGAAGCTGAAGTTCCATTACTTTGGCCAACTGCTGCAAAGAGGTGACTCATTGGAAAAGAACCTGATGCTAGGAAACATTGAAGGCAAAAGAAGAAGAGGGTTGCAGAGGTTGAGATAGTTAGATGGCATCATCAACTCAATGGACATGAATCTGAGCAAACTCTGGAAGATAGTGAAGGACAGGGAAGCCTGATGTGCTGCACTCCATGGGGTTTCAAAGAGTCAGACATGACTTAGCAACTGAACAACAATAGCAACAACAACAATAGGAAGTTATAGAGACCAGGAACCACAAAAAAATGTGCAGCATTCTTATGTTTTTTTTAAAATTTGGAATTTCTTATTTTCCTATAGAGACTTATAGCAAAATCGTTAATTTGAAAAAGTCTGTGTCTTTGGGAATAGCAATTAAGTGTTGGAATGTGATGGAAAGAGTTCTTTGGAAAGTGCAACTATTTCCCCAGTTATGTTTTATGGGAAATGAAAGATCTAAGCTCTTGAGAAGAAGTAAAATAAGATGTAAAACTTGTGGGCTCACTCTTTGATTCAGAGAAGATAGAAGAGGGACTTCTGGAGTGATATACTCTGTGATGCCACATACGGGGTTCCCAGAGATGGGAGTTTTTGATTCTGCTTTGTTTTCCCTTATGGTGTGTAAAAGAAGGAGCTTTTCATATTTCCTAGTTTCTGACAACCTATCCAGGAGGCTGGTCTTTGAACTCCTACACTTCCATTCCCACAGATTCTAAATTTATCTAGAGAACATTTTGTCTCTAAACTCAGAACAGATGGAGAAGGATGCTATCTAAGAAAAGCAGAAATGACAAATTACATGCTGGTTTGAATGTTCTTCATGAAGATCATTTATTGTGTTAATGCTGTGACTGCATCCTCTTCCTCCAAGGATTAGTGACTGCTGGCTTAAGTGTGGCCAGAAGAGATGAGCAATATTATTACGTTTTTTTTTTTTTT
>SJYV01052386.1:196958-242351 GCA_006410875.1 Neotragus pygmaeus | reverse complement strand
CTTGCCTGTTTTTTTTTTTTTTTTTTTTTTTTGATTTTTTTTTTTTAATTTATTTATTTTTAAATTTAACTTTACAATACTCTATTGGGTTTGCCATACATCGACACGAATCCACCACAGGTGCTGAGTTTTCATTTGATTTGAATATATACTTGACATAATCAACCTCACGTTTCAGTGCAGTGTCCTTGAAAACACTGAGTTTCTAATGAAATGGAAACTGGCTCTGTATCATGTTTTTAGCATAAGTGTATTTTAAAGAACCATGAAATTTATATACATGATGTATTTTTATTCTTGAGCTTCTGAAGTAAATATTAAGTCAGAGTTTAATTTTAGTGTATAAAGGTGTCAACATTTTCTGTGATGGAAATATCTTGGACATAATTTTCCAAGTCTGTGAGAAATTAATTCTCTCTTTATATCTATATACATACATCCATATGTGTGTATATATGTATGCATATATATATACACATGTATATACATATATATTCTTTGTTACAGATACTTAAGCCATTAAGAGAAAACTCAGACGGAAATCATGTAATACCATGATTTTTCAGGATTAATCTGACAATGAATTGAGGCTAAATTCTAGTTCACAGGTGGGAGGGAGATTCAAGAGAGAGGGGACAAATGCACACCTCTGATTAATTCATGTTGATGTATGACAAACCCAACCAATATTGTAAATCAATCATCAATCAATTAAAATAAATATAAAAAGAATATCCTTCTGATATAAAAGCCAAAATAAATCCAATATAATTTTCAAATCGTGCTATGAACATGTTTTTCCCCACTTAGAAAAGGAAATGCTGCACACTCAGAAAAAAATCCAAGAATATCAACTATGTTAAGTTAAGAGACAAAAATTCACCCTTATTAGGATTGTCTTGAATTATCCCTGATGCTCCATGGTTCTGAAGAAGACAACCAAGAAGTTATTCCTGTAACTGTCTTTTGGCAATGATTATTACAATTTGTTCAATGTGAAACTATCTCAAATGTTAGAAACAGGAATTATAAAAGATACACATAGCACGGTGTTAATTGACGGAGTCATAATAAAATTGAATGACAAGATGCTTGAATGCACAATGATAATATACAATATACACGTGTCTTGAGAATAAAAGAAATCCTAGATAAAATTAGCTAAATATACGACATGAGTTATCACAACATATGTCTCTATATTAACTCAGCAATCATAAGTGTACATAAATGATAGGGTTGTTTCAAGAGTCTCAACAAAAATTAACAGGAATTTGGTGAGTTAATAGCACACATTATTTTTTCAAGGGCTACTTTAAAGACATGATGCAATATGTAATTCTTATTAATAGGTATCTCCTAAAATAGAGATGTTAGAAAGTCCGCCTGCAATTCAGGAGACCTGAGTTCAGTCCCTGTGTTGAAAGGATCCCCTAGAGAAGGGAATGGCAACCCACTCCAGTGTTCTTGCCTGGAGAATTGCATGGACAGAGGAGCCTGGCAGGCTACAGTCTATGGGGTCACATAGAGTCAGACAAGACTAACCAACTAGCACTTTCACTTTCAAAACATGAGGAATAGCAGCTGTTAAAATTAACTACTAGCCTAAAATATTAGAATATTTACAAAATCAATTAATATTAGTGATTTTTAAAAACAACATTTCACATTACATTGTATCTTTTATAGCCAGACTCCTTCAAAATTTATGTAAGCTCAGTGTATAGCATCTGGTGGATTATTCTAAGTTATACCGTTCAAAGAGTTTTCTCTAGTTCTTTGTGATCTCAGAACTCCGTTAGGGCTTTCATTTTATTCACCAGTCTTTGATCCAGTTCCAATTTTGATTTATTTTTCTCAAGAAGCTCTACAGAGTTTCAGAAATTTAAGTACTGATCATTTCATTTAGTTGACTATTTCTGATGTCTGGTTTTTAGTAAAAATTTAATAACAATTACCATCCTCACAAAAATTAGGTATGCAGGTGAGCCTAGGTGTTCTCATAATGGAGACAATTGAAGATCTGAAAAATCAAGATTAATACGGTTTTCAAAAACCTATGATGGATGATCAAAATAACTTACTTGAAACTTAAAAAAATAATCACCTTAAGTGGTGTTTGTAAATACTTTTGTCATCTGTTTAACTAAAAGTCATTCTATTCCTAATGTCATGTTTGCTGTTTGTTTCACCCCGTTGATACACTTTTAATAATAAAATTTTACTTTATCAAAATATAATTAGAAGTTTCTTTTGGATTTAATTAATTTACAGATAAAAATTGGAAGAATCTTGGTGGTGCTCTAATGGTTAAAAGTTCCATTTTCTTGGGCATATTTGGAACATGAACATTTGGATTATGAAAATTAAATATACTTTTACCTTCTTTCTATTTCAAAATCAGACAGAAAACTAAAGCAAACCTAAGGTTTTTTACAGTTAACTCTTAATGATTCATTTAGGAAATAGTCATCTGTCTCGAAGAGAATTGCTAGTTGTTGTTTTCTCTTCTAAAAGATAAGAATTTCCTAAGGGGTGATAAAAAACTGGACTTTCCTTTCAAAATAGTCAGGACCACATAGACTTGAGCCACTGAGATATGTGGTTGAGGGTGAGTTGGGGATTTGAATTTCAAAATTCCAACATAACTTCCCTTGTTGGGAAGGGAACCCTTTATGGGCTTGAAGTGTGTTAGAAGGTTGCGGAGGGACTGGTGATTCTACTGAAAATCTACCCTCGCTAATGGGGATTGCCTCTTGGCGTGGGTTCTGATAAATAACACACAGAATTCTCAGATCCTGGAACACTGTGGAAGTCCAAACCCTTCTCCCCAAACAGTGTCAACTGTTCAACCCCTCATCATCAAGCTGTTGATAGATTATAATGAGTTAGTAAAAGCTGAATAAAAAGGCTGTCAAAAATAATTTTCTAATAGATAAAAAGATTTAGAATAGTTTGCTAATCTCTGACCCTAAATGGGTGACTCTATCCAAATTGCTTGTCTCACTGATACCTAGAATCATGTTAGCTGGGTAGAATTGGCTCTTATTTCATGATTCAGGTAACTTTTTAGATGACTCTACCTCAAGGAACACACTATGTCTAATATCTAATTTATTATAGCAGATCAATATCAGGTCTATTTTTAGAGCAGCTTTGAAGAAAGAGGAGGAAGAGAGAAAGACCACTTTCTGTCAGGGAAGAGAAGGAACAGGGAAGCATCATCTAGATGTTTGAGTAACAAAACGGGGTATCATTCTTGCTTATGGTCTCCTCACACCACAAGGGACTCAGCTCAGCACCCTAACAGATTTAACACTATGATGCATTAGCAAATGATGATACTTTAATGCAATAGCAAGAGTTGCAAGAGCAACTTTTTTTTTAAACTGGATAATTGTTTTACATTGTTGCATTTGTTTCTGCCATACAACAGTGTGAGTTAGCCATAGGTATATATATGTTCCCTCCCTCTTGAACCTCCCTTCCACCTGTCTAGGTTGTCACAGAGCACTGGGTTGAGCTCCTATTGCCTGACACAGCAAATTCACACCGTTATCTATTTTATGTACGGTAATGTATATATTTCCATGCTACTCTCCCAATTTGTCCCTCCCTCTCCTTCCCCTGCTGTGTCCATAGGGTTGTTCTCTATGTCTGCGTCTCTATTCAGTTCAGTTCGGTTCAGTCGCTCAGTCGTGTCCGACTCTGCAATGCCATGAATTGCAGCGCGCCAGGCCTTCTTGTCCATCACCAACTCCTGGAGTTCACTCAAACTCATGTCCATCGAGTTGGTGATGCCATCCAGATCTCATCCTTTGTCATCCCCTTCTCCTCCTGCCCCCAATTCCTCCCAGCATCAGAGTCTTTTCCAATGAATCAACTCTTCATGAGGTGGCCAAATTACTGGAGTTTCAGCTTTAGCATCATTCTTTCCAAAGAAATCCCAGGGCTGATCTCCTTCAGAATGGACTGGTTGGATCTCCTTGCAGTCCAAGGGACTCTCAAGAGTCTTTTCCAACACCACAGTTCAAAAGCATCAATTCTTTGGTGCTCAGCTTTCTTCACAGTCCAACTCTCACATCCATACATGACTACTGGAAAAACCATAGCCTTGACTAGATGGAGCTTTGTTTGCAAAGTAATGTCTTTGCTTTTGAATATGCTATCTAGGTTGGTCATAACTTTTCTTCCAAGGAGTAAGCGTCTTTTAATTGCTGCCCCACAAATAGGTTCATCAGTATCATTTCTCTTGATTCCATATATATGTGTTAATATACAATATTTGTTTTTCTCTTTCTGGCTTACTTCACTCTGTATAACAGGCATAGCTTCATCCACATCACTAGAACTGATTCAAATTCATTCCTTTTTATGGCTGAGTAATATTCCATTGTGTACATGTACCACAGCTTCTTTATCCATTCATCTGTCAGTGAACATCTAGGTTGGTTATTGGAAATAGTGTCACTATCAAAACTTAATAGGCTCTCTCAGGATCATGGATTTTTGTCCCAAGTACACCAACCACCTCATGCCTCCTTTCTTTCTCTCACTTCCAGTCTAAAATCATTTCTCTGGTCCTCAGTCTTTCTGATTTGCTCTCCCCTTACATTATACACTCAGTTAAGTCATATGCTTTTAGGATCCTTGCCCCATTCAGGAATCATCAATTATCACTTCTCCAGGGAGCATCAATTGTCATTTAAAAATGTGTTTCGGATCTCTAATATCACACTTTATGTTTCATCAAAATTTCTGTTTAACAAAAATGGACTCTATGTGGAGGAAGGAAGTTAGATAAGGCAAGAAAGGCTATTGCTAAAGAAAATAGTTTTAGGTGTATGTATTTATTTATCCTTATTGTTAAACCTTCATCACTTTGCTTCTAGCAGGGAGGAGCAGAGAGAGGGAATGGGATCTGTGCTTCTGCATCACCAAGGTGGAATGGATTTTATATTCTTTAAATGTTTGCCCATTAATGTTTGAATACACAAGATTCTGAGGTTCAGAAGTATCACCATTTGTTATTGTGGTAGTTCTCTTCATGGATTGCAATGTATAGATTTTGATTATGTTTTGTTTTTATTTTTACTCATGAAAAAATGTGACATTACACTTAAAAAAAAATAGATCCAAAAAGATTTCAGAGTTTTGGAAGCTGGTTTAATGTATTTTTAATTTTAATTTCTATCACCTTTCCAATAGCTATATTTTCTTTGCTCCCTGTAGTGTCTTTGGAATGTGAGGGTGTGGACACCTTGTAATAGGTATATGGCAGATTTTCAACCAAAGTCCTTCTTTCTTGTGTAACACTTAATCCAATCATCAGATGATAGAAAATGCTATTTAACACCTAATTGACTATAGCTAATTTTGCCCCTAAGGCAATGGCATAATCTCATGGTATACTAAATTTCTTAGAGTTACAAAACTGTCTTCTGCTGTGAGATGTTTTAATGTTATATTAGGCTGTTGAGCATTGTAATTCAGGAAGACATAAGGACTAAGGACATGACCCCAAACTAAGGCTCAATTGACCTATACAAAAGTTTATGATTGATGACTTGCTCTTCTGAGTTAATCTTTTGATTTCTAAAACACAGATAGTGAGTATCGATGATAGTCATGCCTCCACGTGCCACTCACCTTGAAGCTCTGACACTAGCCTGAAAAGCTACTAGAATTAGTTACACTGATAAGTGAAGTACCATTTCAGCTGCATCTACTTCACCACTGAGGAGATCCTTCAGCATCTGTTCATCACACTCTCCAGCTAGTAACTAATGTAATGCAAAATTTAATCTATCTTCTGCTTTCTTATTTTCATTTTCCTTTTTATTGAAATTGACAATTGTGAAATAATACCTTTTAAGATGTAGATGATTAATTTTCCAGTTCCCCTCAACCAAGTTTCACTACCAAAAATAAATACTCTCAATTTACTTGACAGATGATTCTTACAAAGCTGAAAACAAGCAAAGACTATTCAAGTCAATGATCAGATTGAGCTGAATATAATACCCCACACCCTCCTGCTCTGTAATTTCATTTCCTAAAATTTGTTTAGGATTTTAGGTGGGGAAGGACACGTCTCAGAAGATACTGAAGTAAGCATGAAGACTTTGAGAAAGTTCTGGATGTGCCAGTAACATATTTTCTGGGTATTTTAAGGTGTATTTTAGGCAAGCCTTTAGGTTTTTAGTGCACATTAAAAAATACATTAACCTATGTGAGTAAGTTTGCTTTGAGGAGCACCACACACATTAATTGAAAATGATTAAAGGAATTACATGATAAAACAATACTGATTAAGAAAGTAGATAAAATTTCCATCATAAGTGCTCTAATTGAACAACAGCCACTCTTAAATCAACCCCAGCAACTTCCCCCTTTTTGTAGTTCACAGTCCTAAGTTGTAAGCCTTTGGTATTTGCTTTTATAAGCTTTTAGAGTGATTTACTAAAGTTTAATTATTCCCCACTCTAGGAGTTCAGTGTTACCACCAATCCGTAGCCGGCTTAAGTGTTCCATGCAATGTTATATGAGTTGGGAGAGAGGATTATGCATTCTTTCATTGAAGATGAACACAGCACAAATGATTTAATTATTGTGACCATCACTTTATAGTGTTACATCACCTGTAGTGTCTGTTTGTTCCCAAATTATAAGCTTTCTTTGTGTCATTTAATTAGCTGATTAATCCTAGTTTGTAGATATGCGTGTCATTATTTTGGCACTGGACTATAAAGAAAACATCACTGTCATTTGGCTACCCCATAGATTTTATACTGAAGAAGATAAAAACTAACTGGAATCCAACTGAGACAGTTTCCCACTTGGAAGAAAAAGAGTGCCAGTTCACCTCTGTAAAACTCTCTGCCCTGCAAAGATCAAGCAAGGGTTTTTTCTTCCCACAAAATACACTTTTGGTCCTGGAGTCTTCCAGCAAAAGTTGTCATTATCTAATAGTGCTCCTCATTTTATCAGCCACATTGTGCTGTGTTGAACTAAGTTGCTTTAGTCGTGACTCTGTGTGACCCCATAGACTGTAGCCTACCAGGTTCCTCTGTCCATGGGATTCTCCAGGCAAGAATACTGGAGTGGATTGCATGCCCTCCTCCAGGGGATCTTCCTGACCGAGTGATTGAAACACTGTCTCTTATGTCTCTTGCATTGGCAGGTGGGTTTTTTTTTTTTACCACTAGTGCCATTGAGAAAGCCCACTTTGGAGGTGGCTAATGTCATAAAGTTACCGAGTACAATGAAATTTTTCTAGTTATTATAGTATTAAAGCTCTTGGTTAGCAATTAAAATTTTTTAAAATCTGTATCTATACATCAATATATATATCTATATATATATTTATTTGTGTAGTGTGTAGTGTTCAGTTCTTGTCATAAAATAGTGTATTATAATAAAATAAGAATTTATAGATTTTTACCGTAAGTAAAAATATGATCATTTCTGGAGACTTCATTGAAAATATCTCTCATTTTATTTGTAAGATATAATGGTAATTTTTCCAAACTTCTTTTCTTCCTTATCCTCTATTGGAGAATGGATTTTAACTCAACAATGTTAAGATTTTATGTCACATTTTATTCCTTCAAGTTATTTTTTATCACATCTATTATCTACATATGTTACTTAGCCTAGTAGACCTATTTGAACTCCAAATTGAGAGAGAAAATCCTAGAGAATTAAAATTCTTTTAGTAGAGGAAGAAATGAAAGGCAGATTTTAGTCCTAAACATCTTTTTAACTTCATCCCAAAGTACAGTAGGGATCTAGCTGACAGAACTGTAGAGATGATTCTATGGGGATACACTTTAGAAATCATTTTGTGCCAAGAACGTAATGAATGAAGAGAAATTCTTAATTATTCTTGTGCCTGGTATATAATAAAGATTTATACACTATTGCTATTTGGTTGTTGACGGTAGTATTTTTCTTGTACACAACTTATGGAAATATATTCTCCATTTCCCTAAGATAGCTTCTTTCCAAGACTCCTCCTTGTTTTTTATGGAAATAGATCACCAGATATCTTTTTCACTGGACAATAGAACCTTGGAAAGGAATGAATTTACATCCTCAAACTAAAACACTTGCTAGATCAGTCAGCTTCTCAGTATCTCCATTTCTCTTCTGTAAAACAGGAATTCAAGTATGGAATAGGCCAAAAAAGTTCTTTTGGGTTTTTCCATAAGATGTTTTAGGAAAATCCAAATGAACTTTTTGGCCAACCCAATAACTGCCTTCTCACAAGATATTATGCCAAAAAATTGCTTGTTGTTTTCACATTTTTTCTTCTGCATGAATCCAATAATTATTTTCTGAATAATTTGCCAGGTTATGGACTCGGCAATAGAAATAATAAGAAGGAATAAACTCAGTGTTTATCTTCAAATGGGCTACAGGTATGAAAGTCACTTGGGAGTTACAATGTTCTGTTAATGTAAAGTAAAGTAATAATGTAGAAAAAGGAGTATCTTAGTGATTATAACCTCAAATATCTTGAATATGGTGGTTAATTTAAATTTTTAAATTAAAAAATCAGTTAATAATTTATCGTACAGAATAACCTGAATTAATTTCCTATGAATACATATTTTTTAAGTGAAAAGAGTATGTGGAACAGGGTTTTACTCTGAAGTGTTTTATATAATTTATATTTTAATAAAATAATAATATTCATGTCAAAGTAATTTAAATTGGGCATATATATTTAAATAAGCTCTGGATATGAATATTTTAAATTTCTAATAATACATTAATTAGCTTTTTTTAAAATGAGAAAGCATGATCATTGAAAGATATAAGCTACTTCTAAAATTTAGTTAGAACTCTAAACTTGCTTTCAGTCTCCTGTAGAATGAATTACAAACTAAATATTTTGAATTTCTAATACCCTGTGAATCTTCTATAAAAGAAAAGTCTAGGATACTACTCTTAGTTATACGGCCCAATTATTGNATATAAGCTACTTCTAAAATTTAGTTAGAACTCTAAACTTGCTTTCAGTCTCCTGTAGAATGAATTACAAACTAAATATTTTGAATTTCTAATACCCTGTGAATCTTCTATAAAAGAAAAGTCTAGGATACTACTCTTAGTTATACGGCCCAATTATTGGCTCTTTTGACAAACATTCTGCTAATTTGCACAAAAGATTTTTTTTTTAATTTACAAAATAAATGAAATAGTCAAGAAATCTATTTAATTCCCTAGCATATTTAGGACATAGTTCTGTGCTACATTATATCATTTGGAATAAATTCAACCATGGAATTACACTGAAGCTTAGACAAAATGACTCAAACTGAAATCATGACTCTGAAAGCTTAATATTTTAACATTAGTATTAAAAAATTATATTTAACAAGTTAATAGCAAAAAGTAGAATTTCTATCACAAAGTCCTGTTACCTGTTTCCACAGATACATGTAGTAGTGCATGGTCTCCCTTGAAATTGTCATATACACTGCATCTTATAAGCAGTAACTTCTTATATGATGAATTCACAACCCTTCTGGCTATATACATTCAAAATTTACCTAAAGAGAGAAGAGACTGTATGCAGACTTGTTGGTTATTTAAAGATAGTATTTTGGAAAAGATGTCAACAAGATAGGCTATATAAACATTATTTAATAAATCATAATAAGATTTGAGAAACCTGTATGCAGGTCAGGAAGCAACAGTTAGAACTGGACATGGAACAAAAGANTGCTTGGGGCTGGTGCACTGAGATCACCCAGAGGGATGGTATAGGGATGGAAGAGGGAGGGGGATTCAGGATGGGGAACACGTGTATACCTGTGGCGGATTCATGTTGATGTATGGCAAAACCAATACAATATTGTAAAGTAATTAGCCTCCATTTAAAATAAATAAATAAATATATATATTTTAATGTATTGAATTTTTTCAAACATTTTTTTCTGCATGTATTGAGGTGATTATGAGATCTTTATCCTTCATTATGTTTCTTTAATGTACCACACTTATGAATTTGTGTATGTTGAGCCATCCTTGCATTCCAAGGATAAATCTCACTTGGTTATGCTTTAGACCATAACTGTAACTTGGCACTAAGTTGGATAAGACAGTTTGTTAAAGTACTACTCACAGTTAAAATTTACTCTGGTTCTAGTGTAGATAAAGTCTATAGAAGTGTGAAAGAAACTCATATCTTCTGGAAGCAACACTGTGTCAAAACATCTTTGGGGCCCATCAGTTCGTGATTTCAAGTTAGGTCTTGCAATGTATTATTTAGCTATTTAACAGAGCTGAGCCTCAGGTTCCTCTCTGTAAAATGGATATAAACAATTCCTAAATGGTGGCTGTAAGTATACAACAAATTAAATGATGAAACATTTGAGTGCTATTCTCATGAAGTTGATGAAAATCCTTTTTTTTTTTTCACTTGAGCAGAAAACACTAACATATTGAAACATTTGTATAGAACTCACAGGCAATAAATTTACTAAATAATGAACAATATGGTATTTGCCCCATAGAGTATAATTGTTCATGTCAAAAAATGTTTTAGCTTTGTGAAAAAATTATTCTTTTAATGAACTTTTGAATTTAGTTTGCTAGTATTTTATTGAGTATTTTTGTTTCTATGCTCATCAGGATTGTTTCTATGCTATCAGGAATATTAGTCTATAATTTTTTTTTCCTTCTATTTTCTTTGCCTGGCTTTGAATTCAGTGTAATGTTGGTCTCATAAAATGAGTTGAAAGCATTCCTTCTTCATTTTTTTTTACAGGAATTTGAAAATTGGCATTAATTATTTTAATTTTTGGTAGAATTTAGTAGTGAAACCATTTGGTCCTGGGCTTTTTTTGTTGGAAAGTTTTTGATTACTGATTTAATATCCTTACTAGTAAATAGTCTCAGAGAAGGCAATGGCAACCCACTCCAGTACTCTTGCCTGGAAAATCCCATGGATGGAAGAGCCTGGTAGGCTGCAGTCCATGAGGTCGCTAAGAGTCGGGCAGGATTGGGCAACTTCATTTTCACTTTTCACTTTCATGCATTGGAGAAGGAAATGGCAACTCACTCCAGTATTCTTGTCTGGAGAATCTCAGGGACAGAGGAGCCTGAGGGACTGCCATCTATGGGGTCGCAGAGTCGAACACAACTGAAGCGACTTAGCAGCAGCAGCAGCAATAAATAGTCTCAGGTTTTTAATTTCTTTATTATTCAGTCTTGGTAGATTGTATGTATCTAGGGATTTTTCCATTTCTTCTAGGTTATTCAGCTTTTTAGGGCATAAAGAATTGGAAATAACCCAATCATCCATTGACAGAAGAATGGATTAAAAAAATGTGGCATATACATTCGTGTGTGTAAGTCGCTCAGTCATGTCTAACTCTTTATGACCCCATGGACTGTAGCTTGCCAAGATCATCTGTCCATGGAATTCTCCAGGCAAGAATACTAGAGTGGGTTGCCATGCCCCCCTTCAGTGGATCTCCCTGACCCAGAGATGGAACCAGCATCTCTTTTATCTCCTACGTTGTAGGCAGATTCTTTACCATCTAAGCAGCCAGGGAAGTCCAACATATACATATAATAGAATGTTATTCAGCCTTTAAAAAGAAGATCATGACATATGTGAAAATGTAGATAAACATGGAAAATATTTATGCTAAGTGAAATAAACAGTTACAGAAAGACAAATGGTACAAATACTCTTTATATGAATATCTAAAATAGATTTATAGAAGCAGAAAATATAGTAGTGGTTTCCATGAGACAGGTTTGGTGGAGGTTATAGGTATTAGTGAGAGAGTTAATTCTTTGGTAATTCGATAAGGAGTCCAGGGCACTCAAGGAGGAGAAAAGGGTCTGTGGTTCACAAGCAGGAGAAAAGGACAAAATTTTTTTCTACATTCCTTCATGTTAGTACATAATATATTTTTTCCCTAAGCTCTGAGTTGTTTTTATGACAGCAATCTATCTTGCCCAAGACAAAACTTCTTTGAGCCCTAATGATTAACAACAAAATAACTCATCTTGCTCAAGGGTATGTTTTTTTTCGTTAAGCCCTTATTAATGGTTATATTCATGGCAAATAGATGGGGAAACGGTGATAACAGTGCCTCACTTTATTTTTGGAGGCTCATAATCACTGCAGATGGTGATTGCTGCCGTGAAATTAGAAGACGCTTACTCCTTGGAAGGAAAGTTATGATCAATCAAGACAGCATAATAAAAAGCAGAGACATTACTTTGTCGACACAGGTCCATCTAGTCAAGGCTATGGTTTTTCCAGCCATCATGTATGGGTGTGAGTTGGACTATAAAGAAAGCTGAGTGCCAAAGAATTGATGCTTTTGAACTATAGTGTTGGAAAAGACTCTTGAGAGTCCCTTGGACTGCAAGGAGGTCAAGCCAGTCCATCCTAAAGGAGATCAGTCCTGGGTGTTCATTGGAAGGACTGATGTTGAAGCTGAAACTCCAATACTTTGGCCATCTGATGCAGAGAGCTGACTCATTTGAAAAGACCCTAATGCTGGGAAAGATTGAGGGCAGGAGGAGAAGGGGATGACAGAGGATGAGATGGCTGGATGGCATCACTGACTCGACGGACATGAGTCTGAGTGGACTTTGGGAGTTGGTGATGGACAGGGAGGCCTGGCGTGCTGTGATTCATGGGGTCACAAAGAGTCGGACACTGAACTGAACTGAACTGAAGTGAATGGTAAGATATAGAGGATTAGATTTTTTTTGTGATAAGTTGTGTTGTGAAGTCGCTCAGTCATGTCTGACTTTTTATGACCCCCATGGACTGTGGCCCACCAGGCTCCACCATCCATGGAATTTTCTAGGCAAGAGTACTGGAGTTAGTTGCTGTTTCCTTCTCCAGGAGATCTGCTCAACCCAGGGATTGAACCCAGGTCTCCCGCATTGCGAGCAGTCGCTTTACCGTCTGAGCCACCAGGGAATGGGAGATGGAGCACTGAGATACCATGAAAATGAAAGTGAAAGTTAAGTTGCTCAGTCACGTCTGACTCTTTGCGACCTAATGGACTGTAGCCTACCATGTTCCTCCATCTGTGGGATTTTTCCCGGCAAGAGTACTGGAATGGTTACTATTTCCTTCTCCAGAGGATCTTCCCCACCCAGGGATCAAACCTGGGTCTTCCGCATTGTAGGCAGACGCCTGAGCCACCAGGGAAATCCTAGATTTTTTTAGGGACAATAATTAATCCAGTCTTTCAAACGTTGTTGAGCTATATTAAACACATGTTGAGTTTCTAAAACAGATGGAGCTGAAAACAATATATCATCCATATAATGAATAACAAGAAAGTCAGGAAATTGTTTTCTTATAGATTTAAGGGCTTTGGCTATATAATATTGACATATGGTAGGAGAATTTATCATTTTTTGAGGTAGTAGAGTCCACTGGTATCGTTTATGAGGCCCAGTGTGATTAGAATAAGGCAGAGAGAAAGTAAATTTCTCTAGGTCTAGAGGGTGCAAAGGTATATTTAAAAAGCAATCCTGCAAATCTATAATAATAATATGTCAGTTTTGAGGAATAGTAGTAGGAGAATAGATTCTTGGTCGCAATGTATTTATAGGTTTCATAGATGTATTAACTTTTTTAAGGTCTGTTAAGAGATGTCATTTGTTNCACTGGTATCGTTTATGAGGCCCAGTGTGATTAGAATAAGGCAGAGAGAAAGTAAATTTCTCTAGGTCTAGAGGGTGCAAAGGTATATTTAAAAAGCAATCCTGCAAATCTATAATAATAATATGTCAGTTTTGAGGAATAGTAGTAGGAGAATAGATTCTTGGTCGCAATGTATTTATAGGTTTTCATAGATGTATTAACTTTTTTAAGGTCTGTTAAGAGATGTCATTTGTTAGGTTTTTTTTATACAACAAAAATGGGAGAGTTTCAAGGGGAATAAGATTTCTCAATTTTTTTTTTTTTAGTTTATTTTACTTAACAATACTGTATTGGTTTTGCCATACATCAACATGAATCTGCCACGAGTGTACACGTTACCAATCCTGAACCCCCCTCCCAATTCTCTCCCCATACCATCTCTCTGGGTCATCCCAGTGCACCAGCCCCAAACATCCTGTATCCTGCATAGAACCTAGACTGGTGATTTGTTTCTTATATGATATTATACATCTAATTGTGTATCTATATGTTCTTTAGCAGTCTGTAATTTCTCTTTTCTAAGGGGCCACTTCTCTGTTCAAATAAGATTGTCATTTTAATAATTGTTTTGTTTGTTAAACGAGCAGTGGCCCCTAAGGAAAATGTGGAATGTATATTTGAGTTTTCCATAGTATAAGTAAATATCTTCTTATTAGATTAAGGGATGCATCTATCACATAAGGTTGTAATGTTGTAGGCTGGCCTTCTGGTCTATCACAAGGATAAATTTGAATGTTTCAATAGACTTCTTGTATTTTGGTTTGAGAAATTTCTGTAATTTAGTAAGAAATTTTCTGTATAGGCCAAGATTTACGCCATAAGTGTTTGGAAATAATAGTGATATTGGATCCAGTATTGAGGAGATTAGAAAATCTTTTATCATTAATTTTGATATTTATATTTGACTGGGCATATTCAGATACCAGTGATGTCCGTAAGGAGTGTTTTTGATCTGTATTTCCTAATTCATTTGTCCGTATATCATTAGAAGAGTTAATAGAAATAGAAGGTAAAATAAGTAATCAGGAAAATTTGTCTCTTTTCTTGAATTGCCATAGTATCTGAGATGACATGATAATTTGATATTTTGATTTTCTTTTGATAATTTGAATTTCTATCTTATAATCTGAATCAATTATTCCAGGGCGAACAGTAATTTCCTTAGAAGTCAAGCTAAATTGGTCAAGTAAAAGGCTGAAGATTTGTGGAGGTAGGGGTCCAAAAAGTCCAGCAGGTGTTCTAGAAGGGATTGTTTGAGGGAAAAATGGAGTTTGCCCTTGTTTTTTGTTGAAGGGAACCTGGGGAGTCCCCTGTTTGAAGTTTTTCAAAATAAGTTTTCTCTTATATCATATTTAGATTGACAACCTTTGGCCCAATGTATCCCCTTATGGCAGGGAAGGTAGATTTTTGGGAATTTTTTATTTTTTTATTAATTTTAATTTTTTTGCATGTTTCTTAGGGCAATCCCTTTTTTAATGAGTCTTATCCCATATACAAAGTATCTTTCATTTCCTTTTTTAAAAGCAGCAGTCAATGTTTTAGCTAACATTTGTATTTTATGTGTCTCAAACCCTAGATTGCAGCAAGGTTTCAAGTAATCAATAACAGTCTTGGTCTCACTTATTGGAGTGATAGCCCTTTGACATTCTTGCTTTGCATTTTCATATGTAAGTAGTTTTTTCTAGTTGTATTTTGGTTTCTTCTCTAATTACACTATGGGAAATAGCAGTTTCTAGTCTAGCTAGAAAATCAGCATAGGCTTTATTAGGCCCTTTCCCAAGACATATATTTTGAGATAACTTTGGTGCAAGATTAGCCAGGGAGAACAAGTTCTAGACAACGTCTCTGGGCAAGATACACTGTTGCTGTGTAATTAGGAGTACAAGTCTTGAGATTCAAGTTCCCAGGCAAGATTTGTTACAATTATAATCATTAACATAGATCCTAAGAAAAGTATTTCTATGAGTAAGACATTGTGCTGTGTAATTATTAGTTCTGGACCTAAAGAAAGGTCAGTTTTCTGGCAAGATACATTGTTGTACAAGACTTAAGGAAAGCATGAGTGAGAATGTTTGCTTTCTCTTTATAGGGCCTTGAACTGTCTGCTTGAACTTTAACTCTTTCATTTTCTCCTGCTTTTAGAAGAATATAGTTGTCAGGAAAAGGGGTGGAGAAATCATTCTATAACTTTTTCCTATTGGAAAGTGGTGTAGACCCTAACGTGTTGAGGCAATATATTTTCTTTATCCTCATACTGAGGATCTTTGATCTAGGGGCCCCAAGTAATAGTTGGAAAAGCCTGTGGCAATCATAGGAGCTTGAATAATTATTTGTAACTTAAATGCCTCAAGCCTCTATAAAAAGCAAACAGCAAGAATAAGCTGACTACAATTATTAACAGTGAAAATAGTTTTCTACCATTTGGAGATAAGCCTTTGCTTGCTGATATGAAACCAAAAGTCTTTGAACTTTAAATAAATGATGAAGTAAAGTAGAAAAATGGTGGGGCTTTCCAGCCGTTTGTCCCATAACCCTCACTTACCTGACCTCAGTAGGTCCCAGTCACTCTGTCCAGAATACCATGAATTCCAGGTCCCTGTTCGGGTGCCACTTGCAGTCTTTACAGACCTGGTCCTGGTGGACCTGAGTCAATGAGAAGAAAGAGGGAAAAGGAGAGAGAGAGAAAGCAGAATCTCTCGGGTTATGTGGAAAACCAATAAAGCCCACGCACAGGACTTGTACCGCTCACAAAGTCACAGGGCATCCTCTCAAGGAGGTCTTGAAAGCCCAGGTGAGAAAGTAAGCTTGGTAGGTTTCCANCCTAGCATCAGTCTTTTCCAATGAGTCAACTCTTCGCATGAGGTGGCCAAAGTACTGGAGTTTCAGCTTCACCATCATTCCCTCCAAAGAAATCCCAGGGCTGATCTCCTTCAGAATGGACTGGTTGGATCTCCTTGCAGTCCAAGGGACTCTCAAGAGTCTTCTCCATCACCACAATTTAAACGTATCAATTCTTCAGCACTCAGCCTTCTTCACAGTCCAACTCTCAGAAGTCATCTAAAGCTTGCTTTAAAACAAGGCTTACTTTTGAGAGTTTAAGAATGTGTTTCCAAAACCAAAGCTCAGAAATGTAGTAATGTGGGAAAGACACTGGGACCAGGGACAGATAAAATTTTGAAGGTTTTGTTGCTTTCTTATCTCTAATGCTTTCCAGTACATCTCTGTCCCCTTTTTTCGCTGGAGACCCAATCTCAACTTGGCCCACAGGCGGTTGCAAGTTGCTTATGCTATCATTCTCAGGTTTATGCCTTCTATATTTTTTTTTGAAAAGAAAATGCATATTTATTTACAGGTATAACAATTCATGCCTGGATAATAAAATAATATATGATTTTTTTTTACTTTATTTTACTTTACAATTATCTATTGGCTTTGCCATACATCGACATGAATTCTGGAATTAGTCTTTTTTAATCTCAATCCAAATTTCTAGAAGATAACACCTGATTTATCCCATTTAGCTTTATACCCCTAGACTAAACCAGTGTAAGATGATCCATGATATAAATCTAAACTGAGTTATTGTATCTGAAATGTACCTTGGTGATCTTTTCCTTATGGGAAGCAGCTCTAGAAAGGAACTAAAAGGTTTGCAGTTATCTAATATAAGAACTAGATTGATTTATATGAAGTAGAGGATGCATAGATGCAAGTGGGAATAGATGAAAATGAGATATGTGGGTTTGAGGCAATTATAAAAAGACAGAATGCCACACTAAGCAAAGGCATGAGGGCATGATCAGAGCGATGATTTGGAAAGATCATTAAAAAGGCACTGAAGAAGCTGAATTGGAATGAAAGTGTTCTGCAGTTCTGCTCAGTAATTGCCCTAGTTGGAAGTGTTTAGGGAGGAACAGTGACTTTAAAATGTGATCTGTATATGGCAATTCAATACAGTTTTCCTTTTATTTGTACCTTTTTGGCATAAAAAGTAGATTTCCATCATTTTTGGAGGTTTACTTAACCACATATATTAATTACTGCATTTGAAAAATATACCCACAGTGAATAATATTTATAGTACATTTGCTGGTTATTTTAGTGAATAAAATATTTTTCATAGCATTTTTTACAATATAAGCATTTACCTTGTTAAACAAATGCTTCTTTACCTAAACTTTCATTATTTTACTTTCTGACATTTCTAGGACATTCAAGACATTTCATACTTTAAAAAGTTTAGGAATCATAGGAATATATACATAAATCATGTTTAGTTCTTAAAAATTCAAAATACATAAAATTTGTATACAGTTCTGATATTTCATTGAGGTAGAGTGTACTTTTTCTTACTCTGGATAATGAAACTGTTATAGAGATAACATTTCCAAAATATTTAACCTGTATTCTTTAAATTCCCCTATAAACTATGTTTCTGTTTTGCTTTTCCATCATGAAGCCAAAACCATATACTTCCTCACTTCAAGGAAGGAGAAGGCAATAAAAACTAGTCATAGTGCAGTTCTTGGGCTTCCCTGGTGGCTCAGACAGTAAAGAATTTGCCTGCAATGCAGGGGACCTGGGTTGCGAAGATCCCCTGGAGGAGGGCATGGCAAACCACTCTAGTATTCTTACCTGGAGAATCCCCATGGACAGAGGAGTCTGGCAGGCTACTACAAAGAGTCGGACATGACTGAATGACTAAGCATAGCACAGTGCAGTTCTTATTTGGGGACATTTGAAATTTAAAATCCCTATCTGTGTACTAATTTAGTTATTAAGCTAATATAGTCACTTAAATAAGTTTAAAGGGGAAGACTCTTTGATGGCTCTCATTGTATTTAGCCTAAATCCTAACACAAACTGTTCACTTTTGCTGTTGTCATTTAGTTGCCAAGTCATGCCTGACTCTTTGGTGATCCTATGGATTATAACCTGTCAGGCTCCTCTGTCCATGGGACTTCCCAGGCAAGAATGCCGGAGTGGCTTGCCATTTCCTTCTCCAGGAGATCTTCCCAGACCAGGGATCAAACTCATGTCTTCTGCATTGGCAGGCAGAATATTTACCAGTGAGCCACCAGAGAAGCCCAAACCTTTCACTATGAACCATAAACTTTGGTATGAGACAGTCTCCCATGGGATGATTTTATTCATAAATGTGAAGCCAGATCAAAAGACAAACAAAACAATAGCAACAACAAAAAGCATCTCTTCCACCAAGAAGAATAAAGCCAAGGGAAGAACAGAAGATGGAATTGGGCTGTTGGATTACATTGGTCCTGAACCTCCCTCTTTATTTATATTTCCAGTTGTGTTAAGTTATTGCGGTTCCTTAGTGTTTGAGCCAGTTTCAGCTGGCTGTTTTGTTACCTGCAGTCAATTTTACACTGATCGCTCCTGTGTGTTAATTGCATTCAAAGCTAAAGCAACATTAAATATGTATTTTAGGTATTTCAATGTGATTGAAATTCCTGTAGAGAACTTGTGTAATAAATCTACTCTCAAATAAAATTATTTCATAATCACATTTTGTATTCCACATCTGGTAGATAATTTGATCCATCACACAGAATCCCCTTCAGGAATGAGGTTTTCCCTCCCTATCCACACTCTATGTGCTGAGAGTGCTCCTTGCAGTTCCCTAGGGGATTCCCTCACCTCAGAAGATCCAATTCTCTCTGGTTATGCCCTCCTTCAGGATAACCATTATGTGATAATTGACTAAGATGAGGCTGTAAAGTGCTGACTTGCCCAAGTGTTGCAATGATAAAGAATCTGCTTGCCAGTGTAGGAGACACAGGTTTGATCTGTGGGTTAGGACGACCCCCTAGAGGAGGAGACGGCAATCCACTCCAGTATTCTTGCCTGGGATATCCCATGGACAGAGGAGCCTGGGAGGCTACAGTCCTCTTTACAGGGCAAAGAGTCAGACATAACTGAAAGACTGAGCATGCATGCACTGAAAGTGCTGCCCCCTGCTCGAACTTAGATCTTCTCTGAAGGATCATCTTAGATTCAGACCCCCCTATTGGTTTCAGGAGGCTTCTGTTAAGATTACACACTACTTTATATAAAACAGATAACTAATAAGGACCTACTGTATAGCACAGGGAACTCTTCTCAACACTCTGTAATGACCTACATGGGGAAAAAAAAACTCTAAAAAAGAGTGATTATAGGTATATGTATAACTGATTCACTTTGCTGTACAGCAGAAACTAACACAAGATTGGACATCTACTAAAAAAAAAAAAAAAAGACTGCTTCAGAATTCAGGCTCCCCCTTATCCATGCAGGCTGCACTCCATTCCCATCCTTTCTCTTCCACAGATGTTAATCCCAAGAGCACTCTGCCATAAGCTTTCCACGGCTACACTCAGCACAAGAGTGTTTTCCAGGGAACCTGACCTGAAGTAAAGGATAACAGTTTCATAGAATCAAAAATGGTTATGCAATATTTGTATTTCTCTTTCTGACTGACTGCACTTATATATGTGGAATCTAGAAAAATGATACTGCTGCTGCTGCTGCTAAGTCGCGTCAGTCATGTCCCACTCTATGCGACCCCATAGACAGACAGCAGCCCAACAGGCTTCCCCGTCCCTGGGATTCTCCAGGCAAGAACACTGAAATGGGTTGCCATTTCCTTCTCCAATGCATGAAAGTGAAAAGTGAAAATGAAGTCACTCAGTCGTGTACGACTCCCAGCGACCCCATGGACTGCAGCCCACCAGGCTCCTCCGTCCATGGGATTTTTCAGGCAAGAGTACTGGAGTGGCCTTCTCCAAGGAAAATGGTACAGATGAACCTATTTCCAGGGTAGGAATAGCGACACAGCCTTAGAACAGACATGTGGGTGCAGCCGCCGGAAGGGGAGGATGGGATGAGTTGGGGGATTAGGATTAACAAACATAAGTATCCTGTGTAAAATAGACAGTAAAATAGACAGTGGGAATCTGCTATAGAGCAAAGGAAGCTCAACTTCGTGCTTTGTGATGACCTAGATGGGTGGGATTGTAGGGGAGAGAGAACCAAGAGGGAAAGGATATATGCACATATATACCTGATTCGCTTAACTGTACAGCAGAAACTAATACAACATTGTAAAGTGATGATACTTCAATTAAAAAATAAATGGTTACATTGAGGAGTAATCCTCTAATACTGGCGAAGCACAATACCATTTGAAAACCTGAATTCTTACATTCTTGATTAACTTGTAATTTACTAAAATGAATGCCTGCTTGCTCTGCCCTGGGGACTCCTCAAAACATCCTCAAGTTGTGTTGATTAACAGGCTGTCATCATGGAAAAGTGTTTAAAGTTATACAACTTTACTTCTATTTATTGAAATTTCAAAAAAAAAAAGTTTTGCATTTTTTATTTTAGTATCCTCTATTTTAGACAACCTAAAACCCCTAAAGTGATCTTATTTCAATGGTAAGGTTAGAAGTTCCCATGGTGAAGATAGTCTTTTACCTTCCAGACTTTGGGGACTCAATTTGTAGTCTGTATTCTAACAGTTATTTATCTACATTGTTGTTACAGGGTCACCTCTTCAATATACCCATCACTTCCTTATGTTTAGTCAAAATCTCTGCAGTCTCTCTACACATCAGTTATTTGCTGCACTTTTGTTTCCCTTTCAGTTTCTCTTTTTTTTCTCTGTTTGCTCTCCTGGGGCAATAATTTATAAGAATGAATCTAAGGTATCATATAATATCCACAGACACTCACTGCTGCCTGGAATACAGATCAATATCTTTAAAATGGCTAATAATAGAATTTCTTCTCAAACACAAGTAATATTGCAATTTCCTGGATCATATCAAGGTGAATTTGAACTTGTCAAGTTTGTGTGTGTTGTGTTCAGTAATTAAAACTATGCTTAAACAGATGCATCATGCCAACATAAATCATATAATATGCCTTCAGTTCAGTTCAGTTCAGTCACTCAGTTGTGTCCGACCCTGCAACCCCATGAATGGCAGCACTCCAGGCCTCCCTGTCCATCACCAACTCCTGGAGTTCACTCAGACTCACGTCTATCGAGTCGGTGATGCCATCCAGCCATCTCATCCTCTGTCGTCCCCTTCTCCTCCTGCCCTCAATCCCTCCCAGCATCAGAGTCTTTTCCAATGAGTCAACTCGTCGCATGAGGTGGCCAAAATACTGGAGTTTCAGCTTTAGCATCATTCCTTCCAAAGAAATCCCAGGGCTGATTTCCTTCAGAATGGACTGGTTGGATCTCCTTGCAGTCCAAGGGACTCTCAAGAATCTTCTCCAACACCACAATTTAAAAGGATCAATTCTTCGGCACTCAGCCTTCTTTACAGTTCAACTCTCAGATCCATACATGACCACAGGAAAAACCATAGCCTTGACTAGATGGATTTAGTCGGCAAAGTAATGTCTCTGCTTTTGAATATGCTATCTAGGTTGGTCATAATTTTTCTTCCAAGGAGTGTCTTTTAATTTCATGTCTGCAGTCACCATCTGCAGTGATTTGGGAGCCCAAATAGATAAAGTCTGACACTGTTTCCACTGTTTCCCCATCTATTTCCCATGAAGTGATGGGACCGGATGCCATGATCTTCGTTTTCTGAATGTTGAGCTTTAAGCCAACTTTTTCACTCTCCTCTTTCACTTTCATCAAGAGGCTTTTTAGTTCTTCTTCACTTTCTGCCATAAGGGTGGTGTCATCTGCATATCTGAGGTTATTGATATTTCTCCCGGCAATCTTGATTCCAGCTTGTGTTTCTTCCAGTCCAGCGTTTCTCATGATGTACTCTGCATAGAAGTTAAATAAGCAGGGTGACAATATACAGCCTTGACGCACTCCTTTTCCTATTTGGAGCCAGTCTTTTGTTCCATGTCCAGTTATAACTGTTGCTTCCTGACCTGCATACAGATTTCTCAAGAGGCAGGTCAGGTGGTCTGGTATTCCCATCTCTTTCAGAATTTTCCACAGTTTATTGTGATCCACACAGTCAAAGGCTTTGGCATAGTCAATGAAGCAGAAATAGATGTTTTTCTGGAACTCTGTTGCTTTTCCATGATCCAGCAGATTTTGGCAATTTGATCTCTGGTTCCTCTGCTTTTTCTAAAACCAGCTTGAACATCAGGAAGTTCACGGTTCATGTAGAAAGGCTAATTTTGAGCCAGTGTTACCAACCCATAGAAAACAAGTGCAGGCCTAATGTGCCTGCGTAAGTCTTATATCTCTCATGGAAAAAATCAGCTCATTCTTGATTTTACTTTGACCAGGAAACTGGCAACTTATTTTTCCTGTTGCCATTTGCATTTCCCAGATTTCCAGGCCATCGTTACCCCATACACTGCTTGCACTGAACTTTGAAAACTATAAAGAGAATGACACTGTTTAAAGGGAAATAGTTTTATGATACATGAGGAAGAAAATGTGACCAAGATAAAAGCTAACTTTTGGCAATATTTACATATAGGGATAATTGTGAATGGACAATTTTCAATCTTCTCTTTCTAATCCCATTTTCTCTTTTTTCAGAGACTCAAAGAGCACAATTAGTCTAGATCCTAAATTATGAGGACATACATAGTATCTGACTAAACATATGCTGTCTATGATGTTAGAGTCTTAATTTGCTCTCTAATCATCATTAGTCTTTGAAAAGGCATGCCTTAGAATCATTAGTCTTTGAAAAGGCATGCCTTAGAAAAGAAATGACCCAAAGGCTTAACTGCTAATAGCAAAATCATGGGCATCAATGAATGATTTATATTGGTTTGGAGAGCTGTTAAAATCCCAAATACTCTAAATTGGTATTCTTTTTCCTTGGCAGTATGATGATTTTAGAGATTAGCTGAGTAAAAATGCTCTTTTGCCTTCCAGATCTTCATATGATTCAAAGATAAATTTAGAAATTTTGGCATGTACCAAACTATAAACAAGAGATTTGTCAGTGGGTCTTAATTTCCAGAGATAAAAGCGTGTGAAAAAGTTTCAATCTCTATAAACTAATATTGGCTTTTAGAGTCCACATTAATTCACTGAAAGATGACTAAAACAATATTTTCTCCAGATGAAACTCATATTTTACAGCTACTACAGCATCTCTAATAACATTGGAAATGAAAGTTCATGAAAACTTAATAAAATGCATATTATAATATTGGAAAAATGACATATTAATCCAATGCAAAAATGTGAAGAGTCTTTACCAGATAATGAACTGAGGTGGTAAAGATTTCAGAAAGATATATGTTTCAGAAAATTAAATATGGAAGTGAGCATCACATAATAGCTGATAATTGAGTCATAAGCTAATTCTTAGAGTTGCCCTTTCTTATTGAAACATAATTCATACCAGTTCTTCTTAAATTCTGGACTTCCCTTGTGGCTCAGCTGGTAAAGAACTTGCCTGCAATGTGGGAGACCCAGGTTCGATTCCTGGATTGGGAAGATCCCCTGGAGAAGGGAAAGGTTACACACTCCAATATTCTGGCCTGAAGAATTCCACAGACTGTATAGTCCATGGGGTCGCAAAAAGTTGGACATGACTGAGCCACTTTCACACTGAAACAACTGGACCTTTATAATCATTCTCAGGAGTGGCACCATCAGATGGTTACCATGACTATGAGACTGGAATCACAAGAACCTATTATTAACCTCATTGCTGCTGAAGGAACCCTCCCATGAGTACTTGTACCAGGGAATGCTTTGCCACTAAATAAACTGCAATTTATTTTAAGACAGGTTAATAAATTTGTCTCTAAATAAATTAAAATAACCAAGCACAATGGGTGATTATTATGGAGACAAATAACTTCTTCCAACATTTAATTTGATGGATGGTAGTGAAACTCATCATGAAAATTTTAATATGTGTTGAGCACCCTCTTAGCTCTAGTTAGATTAATGACAAAAAACAACAGTGGAGAAGTGTCCTTCAGTATTGAAGAGAAAAGAGATTTCAAGGTGCCAAATGGTATTTATATCTGGAATTTAAAAAGGTGAACTCACTGAGTGAGTTTATTTTTTTTTTTAAGTGTGAAAATTTAAATGAGCTTGGGAAAATAAATTATATACAATTATTTTGGACTTATTAGTATGATTTTAAAATTAATATCTGATTCATCACGTATTTTTAGTTTTACGGACAAAAACATTTTGAACAAATCTAAAATATAACATATATTTCCAGTGCCCTTTCCCCTTCTAACAGATAATATCTGTAATCTAGACTAGAACAATAGACAGGTTTGGTGTTAATTTTGTTCTCTCCCTTCTTTATCTCATTTTCAAGGAGGGAGGGCTTACCCATAGCTTTTTGGGTCTTTCTCAGGAACCTCTGTTTCTCTTGACTGTTACAAGGTGTTTAAAGGCATAGTCTGCACACTATCTGGAACCTCTCATTTCCTGAAACCAATCTCCTCCCTCCATTGCCAGAATTAATACCAACTTTGCAGGCACACGTACATTTTTTTTTTTGTAGCTTAAAATTAGTTTTATTTGCAGTGATTTAGTCAATTTTACATAAATGTATGTTTTATTAGTAGTGATGTCCAGTTATAAATAAAAAAACATGATGTTTTTAAAAATTCAAGAGAAGTTTAATTTTACTGAATCAAATGCCAAAGATGAATGGATAAGAAAGCTGTGGTACATTAAAACACATACATTTTTGACTGAAGACAAAAGAGAGTTTCAAAGGGTGGCTACCTGTAGGAGGAAAGATGTTAAATATTCAGCCTCCAGTACTTTCCCTTGGGTCTCAGAAGAGTATTCCCAAGGAGAGGGCCTCCTATAGGCATGTCATTCATTCCAAGTTACAGGTTTGAGCATCCTGCTCCCTACCCTTAGTAAGTGATCTTTGTCTTCACATAACCTTATTCAAAATGCCATATTCCTCCCTACCTCTTGCAATGAAGGAAAATTCTACTTTTCCTTAAGAGAAGATGTCTTTATAAATTCTTTACCATAATCTCCCCACTCAAAATAAAGCCAAATATTAGTGGTGGCAGTTAATGGCTACACCATGAATCTCTCCTTTCTTAGTGGTTCTTAACCTGGTTATACATCTAAATAACCTGGAGAAGATTTTAAAAATATTTATGCACCAGCACCAAAGTCACCCTCCCCCAAAACTATTTTTTACTTTAATTTTTTAAAATTAATTTTTATTGGTGTATAGTTGTTTTGAAATGTTTGTTTCTCCCGTATAGCAAAGTGAGTCAGCTACATGTATACATATATCCTGTCTTTTTATAACTTCCTTCCTAAAGACTTTTATTTGATTGGTGTTATGGGTGTTGGAAGAACACAGTTATAAATACCAACTACAACCACATGGTCAGTTGCAGAAAACAAAGACTAAGAGTTATGAGTATTCTTTCTTTATTTTGATATGTTTGTATATGATGATGATTAGTTTTATGTGTCAGCTTGATTAGCCCATGTTGTCCAGATATGTTATAAAATATCCTGAATGTTTCTATGAGGGTGTTTTTAGATTATGTTAACATTTAAATCATTGCAGGTGGAGTAAAGCAGATTACCCTCTGTGATGAAGATGAGTATTATACAGTCAGTTGAAGGCCTGAGTAGTACAGAAGTCTGATCTACCCTAAGCAAGAGAAAATCCTGCAGGAAACAGTCTTCAAACGTGAACAATCAGATTGGCTCTTTGGTCTATAGACTTGAATTGCTGTAAAGGCTCTTTTCTGGGTCTCCAGCCTGCCAGCTCACCATGCAGACTTTATACTCTCAAGCTTCAATTATGATTTGAACCAATTCCCTAAAGTAAATCTTTTTCTCTCTCTTTATGTATCAAATTGGTGTTCTGTTTCTCTGGAGAACTCTACCACAGATTTTGGGAGTGTGAAGTGAGGTGCTGCTGTAACACATATAAAGAAAATTTGAAAGTGGCTTTGGAACTGGGTAATGGTTGCAGGCTGAAAGAGTTTTGAGGTGCATGCTAAAAAAAGCCTACACCGCCTTGAAGAGTCTATTGTTAGAAATATGGTGAGATGTTGGTGAGATCTCAGAGATGAGGAACATATTATTGGAAAGTGGAGGAAAGGGAATCATTGCTATTAAATGCAAAAACTTGGCTAATTGGTGTTCTACTGTTTTGTAGGAAGTAGAAGTCAAAAGTAATGAATTTGGATATTTATCTGAGATTNATGAGGAACATATTATTGGAAAGTGGAGGAAAGGGAATCATTGCTATTAAATGCAAAAACTTGGCTAATTGGTGTTCTACTGTTTTGTAGGAAGTAGAAGTCAAAAGTAATGAATTTGGATATTTATCTGAGATTTGTTAATAAAGTATTAAAGGTATAGCCTGGTTTCTCCTTGCACCTCATTATAAAATGCAAGAGAAGAGATACATTAAGGAAACTTGTTTGGTTAAAAAAAAAAAAAAGAACTCGAAGATTTGGAAAATTACCAGCTTATCCATATTGTAAAAACATGAGAAAATGCTCTGGAGAGAACACCCAGGGTGTGGCTGGAAACCCGTTTGATAAAGAGACTATGGGTATGATTCACAGATCTAAGGAGACATTTCAGCAGAAGCCAGGAATAGAGGTGAGGTTACACTGGCAGGAATCCTGCCAAATTGAGAACAATGACATTGCAAAATGGAGACCACTGTACTTGTGGGAGAGTAGAGCTGTCTGGCTGCCAGCGTGTACTGTCTTAGGAGGAAAAGGGAAGGATGATACTGAAGCCTGAAGAGATAGGCAGAGAAGCTACTCCCATCCCTGGTCCCAAGACTACAGGTCCAGGGGACAAGGCTCTTCCCATCGCGGTTTCAGTGCGTTAGTCACTTGCCACCCAGTGACAAGTGACAAGGCTGCTATGCAAGGCTCAGAGGCAAAGTCAGAACCTGAGGCCAAAGGGATTCAAGAAGGGGCTATCTGACCTCAGTGGGCCAAGAGGTCAGATAATTGTGCCAAGGAGGATAATTCTACAGCCTTAAAGACAGAGGGGAAGGAGAGGGTGGAATGAATGGAGAGTAGCTTTGACATATATACACTGCCATGTTAAACAGGGAGCCCAGCCTGGTGCTCTGTGATGACCTAGAAGGATGGGAGGGAGGCTCATGGTGGAGAGGATATATGTATACGTATAGCTGATTCACACTGTTGTATAGCGGAAACCAGCACATTATAAAACAATTATCCTCTAATTTAAAAAAAATCCATACAATGGAGTACTATGCAGCTGTTCCTCTGTAGAAGTATTATAGCTATAAAAAGCAATAATAGCAATAAAAGCTATAAATAATAGCTATAAAAGCAATAAAACATCACCATTTTTCACTCCTAAAAATGAAAGGTTCTAAACAATGATTATAAACGACTGTTAACACTACAAAAAGAGAAAAAAAAAAAATCAGATATTATATGCCTTCTCGTGGAAGCTTATGAAACGGTTAGAAAAATATCAAAATCCAAAATGTGAGAAACTATATAGTAGAAATGACTTGATTTTCTTCAAGAAACAAATTATAAGGAAAAACAGAGATAGGGAAAGGAAAACATATTGATTCAAAAATACTAAAGATTCAGATCATGTTTAAAGTTTTAGAAACACGTAGTGAAGATGGTAGTACTACATTGTGAATGTGATTAATGCCACTGAACTGTACATTTAAATGGTTAAAATCACTTTTACATTACACATTTTTTACCACAGTAAACTTTCTTAAAATAAAAAAAAAAGTCTATTGGAATTTACCTTGTTTGCTTTTGGACTTGCTTGGCATATCCCCTTTTTTTTTTCTGATTCTCCCTTTGGAATGAGAAAGTCTGTCCTATGCTTGTTCCACCATCGTATTTTTTTTTCTGTTTTTTTAGATTTATTTATTATAATTGGAGGCTAATTACTTTACAATATTGGGGTGGTTTCTGCCATACATTGACATGAATCAGCCAATTTTATAAGCACATAACTTGTCTGGTTTCACAGGTACACAGTCAAAGAGAAATTTTGTCCTGGGATGAATCATATTTTAAGTTTCACACATACATGATTTAGATGATATTTAGATGAAAGTTTGGACTGCTGATGATGGAATGTGATTGTATTTAGAGTTAAGGCCTCTGAAGAGGAAATTAAAAATTTTTAAGCAAAGTCACAAGGGTGGAATGCTCGTCTAATAGGACTTACAAAAGGAAGACACCAGGAGTGTGCATGCATGCAGACAGAAACACGTGAGGGCACAGCCAGGTGCAAGTCAAAGAAGGAGGCCTCAGGAGAAATCACAGCTGCTAACACCTTGATCTTGCACTTCTAAACCCTGGAAATTATTGGGAACATACATTACTGCAGTTTAATTTTCCCAGTCTGTGTTTTTTGCTATAGCATCCTAAGAAGATTACCAGTAGCATCAGCATCACTTGGGAACTTTCTGGAATGGCAGAGTCTACACTCTGTAATCTATTCTGGATTATAAACTGCACGGGCTGGATCTCAGCTTTCTGTATTCTTGCATGTCTTCTGAGTGGCACTGACTGACATACCAAAAGTTTGAGTAGCACTGGAATTGTCTGCTCAGGTTGCCATTATGAAAACCCACAGAATGGATGGCTTCAACAGAACTTTCTCACAGTTCTGCCAGCTAGAAATCCAGGATCAGCTGGACCGCTAGAATGATCCGTTTCTGGTGAGGCCTCTTTTCTCGGCTTGTAGCTTTTCCAGCTTTTCTCTGTGTGCTCACATGGCCTTTTTCTCAACAGAGGCACAGAGAGTGACCTAAATGCTCCTTCCTCCTCTTATAAGGATATCAATCCCATTAAATCAGGCCTACCCATATGACCTCATTCATTACAAAGGACGTCCCCACTGGCCCCATCTCCAAATACTATCACACTGTTGGGGCGAGAACCTCAACATATGAATTTTGGTAGGGACATAGTTCAGTCCATAACAGCCACTGGCCTAGGTAATGATTGTAGAAAAACAAGAGTTCCAAACCTGAGCCTTGGGGGGGACTTCATATTTAGATATGGAAATAGTGAAAAGGAGCATCCAAATAGACAAAAAAGGGGTATCTAGTGAGGGAATAGGAACATCACAAGAGTCTGGGTCTTGGAAAGCCAAGTAAATTATGTGTAACAAGGAGGAGAGAATGACATATTTGGAAAAAATGGTACTGACAGAACAAGGAAAATGAGAACTGAGAATGCACCACTGGATTTCACATGCAGGCTCATTATTGGTCTTGGCAAAAGCAGTCTAATTGGATGATGGAGGCTAATACCTAACTGGAATGGGTTAGAAAGAAATAGGAGGAGAAGGATTACAGATACAAGATGCAGAAGTTTTCTTTAAGAAAGGGGAGCAGAGAAACAGGCTGATAGTTGGAAGAAGATGTAAGATTATGAGAGATTTATTTTTAAGAGAAGTTACACCATGTCTGTTTTCTGAAATAATCCTGGAAGACAAAAAAACAAAATTTTTCAAGTGAAGGAGGACAGAATTTCTCGAAGGATAGCCTTGTGCAGATGGGATGAAATGGGGACTGATGAACAACTGCAGCTATTAGTCTTCACAGCATGCAACAGAGCAAGGAAAGGAATATTTATAATCAATAGAGAAGTTAGAGTTTCACAACATAGTCAAGAAGTGAAGTTGCTCAGTCGTGTACAACTCTTTGAGATCCCATGGACTATAGCCTACCAAGTTCCTCCGTCCATAGCATTTTCCAGGCAAGAGTACTGAAGTGGGTTACCATTTCCTTTTCCAGGGGATCTTCCCAACCTGGGGCTAGAACCAGGGTCTCCTGCACTGCAGGGAGACACTTTACTCTCTGACCCACCAAGGAACCCCCTAACATGGTCAAGCATTGGCCTTTTCATGTTCTGATTGCCACTAGATTCACTGGTCCTTAAATATTATAAAAGATCAGTTTATATATTTAAAAACTTGCCAGGGTTTTGTGAAATTCAATGCTGAATTCCTCTTTGTTCTGAGATACATATACATCTTATGATTACATTCTGTTTGGACACTGCAAATGGACATAACATATGTGCATATGGGAAATGTAATTTGCTTGCTGAAGAATAAGTTTAAAGCAGCCAGCTTAGTGAGTCAAAATTAGATTGGCAAATCAGTCAACAGATTTGGAGATTCTATCTGGAATTTTCTTTGCTGGGGTTATGTGGCTTCAGCTATTTTGTTCATTTATTTTTAGTTTTGTAGCTAGCAATATTAAATTTTACTCTTGAATTTTGTTTGTCTTTAAAATCCTAATGAGAAAAAAGGAAACTATTCATTCAAGGGAAGAAGAAACAACTCTGATGAGCCTGTTTACTTGGAGAGAACAGTCAATATTTTGTTGCAGCACATTTCTTATATTTCATTTTGAAGGTTTTATGATGCTTTTAACATGGACCAGAGAACATACACCACTGCAAAATAAAATCCTTTATAAAATTTATTTCCCTTTGGTAGTATCCCTTTACACATATGTTGCTCAATGGCTATCATTAAGTATTAGCAGATGTGAAATGTGCTCTCCTTTCCCTTTCTCTTACCCCTTCCTCTTCTGATTAGTTCTACACTCCTATTTAAATTGATGGAGGTGCTGTTCTGTGCCAAGTTGCTTCAGTTGTGTCTGACTCTGTATGACCCCAATGGACTGTGGCCTGCCGTGGGATTCTCCAGGCAAGAATACTGGAGTGGGATGCCTTCCTCCAGGGGATCTTCTTGACACAGGGACCGAACCCAGGTCTCTTTTGTCTCCTGCATTGGCAGATGGGGTCTTTACCACTAGCACCACCTGGGAAGCCCAGATTGATAGATATGGGGCTGTTACTGACCCAAGAAGAAGCTGACACAAAAGGAACCAGTAAACCAGTCAGCTAATTCTTTCCATTTAACATTGAAATCATGGTCCACATTCAAGGCAGAAAATTTGGGACAAATAAGATTTTTCTCTAAGAGAGAAAGAAAGAAAAAGAGAAACTTCAGGGTAGAACTGAATAAGAGGAGAATTAGATGATTATAAATGGTTCTAAGAAAGAGCTAGTGGGACCTATCACCCCCCTAGCTGTGCTTAGCTCCAAGGCAAGAGCACATCAAGTGGGTGTCTGAGAAGAGACCTGGGTCCCTGGGAAATGGTGGCCTTCTTTAGCTTTCATGGGCCTTCATGAATGTAGAACTAGCTATGTGCTGAGTTTCGGCAGAAAGTTCGTACATAAATCCCCAAATTTCCTATGTTCACAATGTATGGGAAAAGAGCATCAGACTCTTTCTGAGGGGATGATGATTCAGTGGACACAAAAAGGCCTCATAGCTGTCATAAGATGATAGTGTGGCAACAAGCAGCGTGGGACGTTCTGGTATTGAGCAGGTGAGATAAAATGGCTCACTAGACACCAGTGTGAAGGGGAGATGAGGGCCAAGAGTCAGCCCGGCCAGGTACATCTCTCAGACACTAGTAAGAAAAGACACTAACCAAAAAACAAATCTCTCTCTCTGCTTCCCCCTGACTATATGTAAGAATCCCACCCCACTAAGACTTAGATCATAACCACTGGAGGGGAGGAAGGAGGAAGGAGAGAAACACTTATTTGACTGAGCTGAGAGTAGAAATGAGGGTGTTTACTCATAAATGACAAAAATGGTTTTCTGTTACTGGGGAGAAAGGGTGTTAAGATTCCATTCAGTTATTGAAAAATAAGTAATGCTTATAGTTTTTGTATATGTAAGTATATGTCTTATGATTTCACACCCTAGTGTGAAACAGTGGAAACAATGGTAGACTTTATTTTGGGGGGCTCCAAAATCACTGCAGATGGTGACTGCAGCCNATGGATTGTTTAGTCCAAGAGGTCACAAAGAGTCTGACATGACTATGTGACTTTTAATTTCACTTTTCTTTGGGATTGGAATAAAAATTGACCTTTTCCAGTCCCGTGGCCACTGCTGAGTTTTCCAAATTTGCTGGCATATTGAGTGTAGCACTTTCACAGCATCATCACAGAACAGATACAAGTAATTTAAATATACAGTAAAAGGGTAATGTTTATATTAAGGTCTGTAAAGCATGAGATATTAAAATAATTATGAAAGCATCACAGTGACATGAAGATTATAAGTACAATCTGAGAATTTTTAAAGTTGAGCTTCTCATTCTCTTCTGTTCAGCTATCCATTGCCATTAGAATCAACTGATTCACAATCTGTAGTCATTGGATTCTCCTTCATTTCTTACTGTGCGTTGATGGCAGCCATTTAAATGCTCAAAACTTGGATTCCAGAAGAGTACTTCATGTCAGTTAATCCTAGGTGAAAAGTTCTTTTCCCATTTTCTTAATATTACCTGTATTAAAAAAAAAAATCATACCAGATGCCCTTCACATTTGAAGCACAAATAAAAGCAAATATCTTTTGTATATAGCCTTAGCAAACAATGTTAATTTGCTTATGGCTGTGAATAAGAATGTTAAACATGAATAAAAACAAGTAAATTTTAAGTAACATTGTACTGGAAATCTAAAAAATAAAAATCATCCTCACTAAAGAATGCATAGGGAATTTTAAAATTTGCCTTTGTGCTTTGTGTTTCCTGAGAAATGAGGAAAGACAAGGAAGGCTATTTGTCAGTGAACTCCAGGTACCATGATGAGAAAGCCCTGCTCATCTAACAACTTAGAAGGGTCTAGCTCCTGGTTACTAAACCCGTCTCACAAGCAAAATAAACTAGGTGTGCAAATAATAATCAGAATCCTGCTTCTAATGATATGTCTTAGAAATAAGTAAGCTAGAAAATAATAGAACATTAAAAAAATCTTTCATAGTGTTTGTTCTACTAGCCTTGGGGAGATGGACCAAGGTATTACCAAACTAATGTTGGAATAAGGGGTAAAATGGGGAACTGATAAACAGGAACTTTCAACCAAATTGGATGTCACCCCGAGACCTCGCTTACCCTTTTGACTTTCTATTGAACACTCCAGATATACAAAAATAAACAAGCCATGTAGAGGTAAAACAAAACTTATCTGTCACTGGAGGTCACCTCCTCTTCACAAAGAACCCCTGGTACAGAGAATTATGTTTGGGGATCAATTCTTGATGCCACTGCAACCTCCTCTGCCCATTCTGTCTAATAGACATGTCTTTTTACTTTTCAAGGAGTGACATTTTATGTTTAAACAAATAGGAATGCTAAAAAGTGAGCTAAACATTTTCCTGCCCTTAATTCCTCAAATTATTGAAAGATGTGTTTTGTGTTTGAAATAGCTTTCTCTTTGTTCTATCATATTTCCAATTAGATTATAATTTTTTCCTCTCTAATTCCAAGTTAGACATATACAGGGACAGCTGCTAATCAGAAAACAGTTATCACCATCTGGGCTGAGGTGAACTGTTAAATCCTATTCAAGATTTTCTTCTGTGAGTTCATGGCTTTGTTGAGCTGCTGAACCCCGTGCCTCTCTAGACTTTTTTTTTTTTAAGACATTTTATTAAATGTGGAAAAATAACCTCCATTTAAAAAGCCACTTAGATGTATTTTCTGTTACTTACATTCAAATAAGTACAATCTGATTAATGAACTCTATTCTAAAAAAATGTAAAAAAGTTTTCCTATTATTTTCAGGTCTTATATTGAAAAGATTTTGCCGTTCAAAGAACTCCAAGCTTGTATGATTCCGACTGGAAGAGGTCCAACAGGAGGAAATGGCATTTTTTGAAGCCAGATATTTTAGATATCATCAATAAATATGTATTAGGAAAACATTGAGATTGTGGCAATACTTAGTCATAATAAAGCATAAGGTCACCACCCTCAGCTTTTATAACTTAATGAAAGCCTGAGGGAGCACAAAGCAAATTGGTATTTTATGCACAAGATTGCAGGCAATCAAAGAGCCTGTAAATGTGGATGGGAGCCAGGAAAATCTGGATGCAATCTAGTTAGCATAGAAGGTGCTGCTTAGAATTCTCGGGGGTGGAGAGATGAGGGAAGAAAAAATATGTTTATAAGATAAAAGTGTTTTCTTGGAGGAAGTTCATTGTGAAATGCCGGTGCCATAATGATGGACACCACAGGCTGGAGAAGATATTGCTTGGAATTAATGTTTTTTAAAAAATCAAAAGATTATTTTTTGAAATGAACAAAATATAAAGCAAATAAAAAGGATCGTAGTTTGGAGTTTTTGTATACTCATTCATGCCAAATTCGAAGATCTTGAGACTATTGCAGGAGTCTTTGAAACAACCTATATTCTATGTTTTCAAAGTAAAAGTAATTAAAACACTCCATTAGAATAAGTAGGTCTAGAGGCAATAGCAGAGTGTTTAAACTATTACCCTTATAATCAACTAAATCTTAATGTATTAAGCATCTGGACTTTTTTGCTCCATCAGACAAGAAAAAAATAGAGCTAAAGTATTAGGAAAAGAAAATGAACTGATATGTAAGGATGTCAATGGTACCATATGTTTATGTCAACAAGATGAAATTCTACTCTGGAATAGCAGAAATAGTCACATCTTTAAGTTTCTTCTATTCCTAACGCTGATTAACCTACTATTCTTTTAGTTGCATTGGACAGTTGCAATTTAATTGCAAGTAATTGTTGCAGTATCAAAAATACTAAGAAAAAAATTTTTTTAATTGCAAAAATTGTTGAAAAGTATCAGTCTTGCAGTTTACATGGGATATTGCATGCATCATGTAACTGTGCCATTGTGCTAGCACAAAGCATGGGAAATCTTTCTGTGACCAGAATTTGAAAAATCAGTAAAAAAATACCACAATTTACTATATCTTTTAAAAATCCTTATTTCCATGTAAAATTTAAACTGAGTGATGAATACAAAGCTTTTATTAGGACTATTTAAAATTAATCTGAGTGATGAAATTTACAAATAAATTATGAATATTGTTAGACATTCTTTGGTATTATTTTAATTATGGACTAGTAGAGTGCATCATCATGAAGAAATGGTAGCTGTGAAAAACTTCAGTGGCATAAAATTGAAATCTATAACAAGCTGAGTTGATAAATAAAAATTGTAGAAAAATGTAAACTTGAAGATAATTTAAATATGAAGCAACAAAAAATACCTTTTTTTCTTTCCTTTATGGAAAAATTTCAATGCTTTTATGTGCTAAAAGTCAGTAACAAATACCATTTAACCTATTTTCTCTAACATTAATTTTAATTACAAAATAAACTGCATTAATCATGGAGAAATTTATAATGTCAAAGGAAAAAAGAAATCCCATCATTCAGAAAGAACAGCTATTTAATACTGATATTTATTCTATTTCCTATTTTATTTATATTGTTTAAAACAAAATATTTCAAGTATTAAGAAACTGTTGGATCATTTCTTATGTGTGTTTTGTACATATGCTTCAGAAGAACTTTTTCTATAATATATCATCCATATATCCTTTTGTAACCAAACCTAGGTTCTGCTGCTTGTCACTCATAAGCCAATAATTTGAGAGGCAAATGTCTACAGAAAGGAAGATGTTTTAATCATAAAAGCCAGGAGGCTGAGGAGATGGTCGACTTGTGCCCAGAGATCAGATTCTAATCAGCCATGATAGCTTTTAAAGGGAAAAGTTGGGGAGGAGGGAGAATCTCAGTGAATCATCAAGGCATGAGGCTGGGTTTTGCATCATTTTCCACTGAGTGCAGACTAGCTTATTCTCTCTGCAGTTGTCTTGCCTGTGTGATCTGCCTGCATGACTGCTAAGGGGGCTGTTGAGGGTAGAGAGCTAGTCTTCTTTTTATCTAGGGTAAGAATCTGCAGGTTACACAAGGCCTAATGTACATTCAGTGGAGAAGGAAATGACAACCCACTCTAGTACTCTTGCCTGGAAAATCCCATGAACAGAGGAGCCTGGTAGGCTACAGTCCGTGGGGTCGCGAAGAATAAGACACTGACTGAGCGACTTCACTTTCACTTTTCAGTTTCATGCATTGGAGAAGGAAATGGCAACCCACTCCAGTGTTCCTGCCTGGAGAATCCCAGGGACGGAGGAGCCTGGTGGGTTGCCGTCTATGAGGTTGTATGGAGTTGGACACGACTGAAGTGACTCAGCAGTAGCAATGTACATTCAGGAGAGCATAAGTCAGGAGTTAGCTTCTTTCTTTGTTTTAACTTTTTATATTATATTAGTGTATAGTTGGGCTTCCCTGATAGCTCAGTTGGTAAAGAAAACAGTACAAGTTAGTCACACAGTCATGCCCGACTCTGCGATTCCACAGACTTCAGCCTGTCCCCCTCCTCTGTCCCTGGAATTCTCCAGGCAAGAATACTGGAGTGGGTGGCCATTTCTTCCCCAGGTTGACGTTTCCTTCTCCAGGGATTTTCCCAAGCAGGGAATCGAACCCAGATCTCCTGCATTGCAGGCAGATTCTTTACCAGCTGAGCCACAAGAACCTGCAGTTGGTAAAGAATCACCTGCAATGTGGGGAACCTTGGTTCGATCCCTGGGTTGGGAAGATCTGCTGCAAAAGAGAAAGGTTACCCACTCCAGTATTTTGGCCTGGAGAATTCCATGGACTAGTCCATGGGGTCGCAAAGAGTCGGACATGAGTGAGTGACTTTCACACACAGAGTTCAGCCAATGAACAATGTTGTGATAGTTTTAGGTGCACAGCAAAGCGACTCTGCCATACATAAGCATGTATACATTCTCCCTCAAAATTCCGTCCCATTCAGGGTGGCACATAACATTAAGCAGAGTTCCTTGTGCTTTACAGTAGGGCCTTGTTGGTTATATTTTTAAATACGGCAGTGTGTACATGTTGATACCAAACCTCATAACTATCCCTTCCCCCATGCTTCTCTTCTGGTAACCATAAATTCATTCTCTGAGTCTGTAAGTCTGCTTCTGTTTTGTAAATAAGTTCATTTGTATCATTTCTTTTCATAGTCTACATATAATGGATACCATACAATGCTTCTCTTTCTTTCTGACTTATTCCACTAGAAGTTAGTGTCAATTTCTTAGTGATCTCATTCCTTTAATTAGACTCTTTTAAGGTTAGAGGGGAACAGAAATGGGCAAACAGCAAAAAAGGTAAAGAGCTTCTTTCACTTCCCCACCATCAAACGTCATTCCACTTCTGTGGGATTAGGGATGAATTCTATCTTCTGTAACTTCTTCATGCCAACATAGGGTGTCATATTCCCAGAGTGATGTATGTCAACTTGGGCTGACATAGCATCTCTTTGCTGACAATTTTAGCTTCCCACTTACATACATGGTTAGAACAAGGTACAATTATTTTGATGCCCACAAAGATATAGATCATAATCAGTAATGTTAATTCCATTCTCTTGAGGCCCATTCTTAGAACTGTAGAAGCCATAGACTTAGCACTGCTCAAGATGGAGCAGCTTATGTCATGGCTACAATGTGGTCATCATATAGTTATCATTTTTTCCTCTAGTGGCAGTTATAGTATCTTTAAAACAAGTCAGGAATGTTTCTCAGACACTGAGTCTGTGACTCTGTTGTCCTAATCATTAATTTCTCAGTTTTGGGCTTGGGGGAGAGCCTGCAGGGTTCTGCTTGGTTCTACTTTAGTACTGCTATTGTGTTATTTTTACATTTAAATCTTAAATTCAAAATATTTTATATGAATAAGATAGGGATCTAATATTTTCTTCCAAATAGTTACACGAGTTTCCATGTCACTTACTTTGCCACATTATGGATTGGTCTATATAAATATGCTTTGATTTATTTCAGGGCTTTCCATCATTTCCCTTGATCAGAGATTAGTACAATATTGCTTTAATATTGTAACTTTATGAAACACTTAGTATTTGGTATTAGGTGAGGCTTCCCTGGTTGCTCAGTAGTAAAGAATCTGCCTGCAATGAAAGAAATGTGGATTTGATTCCTGGCTGGGGAAGATGCCCTAAAGAAGGAAATGGCAACCCGCTCCAGTGTTCTTGCCTGGGAAATCCTATGGACAGAGGAGCCTGGAGAGCTCATGAGGTCCAGGGGGTCACAAGAGTTGGACAGGACTTAGTAACTAAACTACCACCACCATAAGTAGGAGAAAATGCTTTACATTCTCTTCAATCAAAACAAAAAATGCAGGTTATTTAACAAATTTTGTTAGAAAATATCTCTTGTGAGGATTTGGAATCACAAAATTGAGGGATTTGACAGAAGACAAATTACAAGTTGTATTGTAGTAGCATTGCTGTCAAGAACCATGGGCATTTAGCATTGTCTTCATCAGTCCATGGCTGAAAATCCATGAAAGGATTTCCCCGGTGGTCCATTGATAAAGAATCCATCTGCCAATGCAGAGGACATGGGTTTGATCCCTGGTCAGGGAAAATTCCACATGCTTCAAGACAACTGAGCCTGGGTGCCACAGCTACTGAAGCCTGCCTGCCTTATATCTTGTGCTGTGCAGCAAGAGAAGCTACTCTATTGAGAAGACCACAAGCTCCAACTGGAGAGTGATCCCCACTCACTGCAACTAGGGAAAGCTCTCCTGCACGGCAACAAAGACCCAGAGCAGCCAAAAATAAATATATAAGTAAATAATAGTAATAAAAGAAAATCCATGAAAGATCCGCACTCATGAAACTGGATAAAATACCTTATCAACTAAATACATTTTTTTTTAAGTGACAGAATATCTTTAGTACCTGGTAACATAAGGTGACTTTTAGTAGAAGGTAACTAAAACATCTTCAGGAAAACATTTGCGGATGTATTAACAGGGATACTGAGGAAGACTAGTCCATTGAGGAGTTCCAGTAGTAAGATGTGGAAGCCATGTTCAAGGAGGATCTGAATGCATTGTTATCACTCTGACCCATGCTCTCAGAATCTCAATTCTTCTAGAATGCTTGGACTACCATGAGGCTAACTGCCATCATAGCCCCTACATCTATGATGGAGCACAGCTCTAAATTGGTATACATGTATAGTGTTGGTATATATAAGTTCTTCTTCAGTCAGTAAGTCAAAAGTGTTATGTATTTTCTGCTTGCACAGAATTCCTAAAAATAAAGTACTTGGAGATGAGTAAAGCATAGATTTTATTATTATATTTTTACTTGAGCTGAAAAATTCCATTCTGCCACCCAATTTTCTACAACTATGGTATTATATACCAAGGTGATTCATCAGCATTATAATAAATTATAGTATTTGACTATAGGAAAAAACTCAACATTAATTCTGGCTGTACTAAATACATAATATTTTAGAATAATTTCTATTAACTCAGCAACTGAAAAATAAAATAGCTTACTATTTTATAAGGGTAAAATTTCTGGTTAATAAAAAGAAGGAAAAAATATGAATAAAACTGTTTTACAAGCTATATTTTAGTGTTGGCCTGCATGTAAGAATCATAGTGTTAATCAACAGAGGCTAGGAAAGGAAAAATCAAATGAATAATGGAAATTCTAAGAAGGCAGGAGAAATTATTGAATGTATGCTTAAATATATGTTTACTGTTTAAGTTATTTTCATGTAAACTATTCTATAAATTTTAGTTGAGGATTAAGTATCTGTTCTTTCATTTTAAAGCTGGTTACAATTCCCTTACTTTATTTTCATTCGACCTATATGTATCATCACAAGATGGACTAAAACTTTTTCCTCCAAGTAGCACCTCCATGGTGTGTAAGACATCATGGTACTCACCCCAACCAAGCCCATATTGATGGGTGAGGCTTGGACAGCCACAGTTCTCCCTGTGTGGTGCTTAGTCACTCAGTTGTGTCCGACTCTTTGCGACCTCATGGACTGTCGCCTATCAGGCTCCTCTGTCCATGGGGATTCTCCAGTTAAGAATACTGGAGTTGGTTTCCATGTCCTCCTCCAGGGGATCTTCCCAACCCAGGGATCAAACCTAGGTATTCTGCATTGCAGGTGGGTTCTTTACTGTCTGAGCCTCCAGGGAAGTCCATAGTTCTTCCAGCCATAGTTAATTAAAATAGAAGTGAACAGTTTCTCCAAGGTGCAAATGAAATCCTCATTTTCAAAGTAATATCTGGGCAGATGGAACAACAGCTAAAGCTAGAAGAATGTAGGATCCATGAAGTAGAGTCTGTGACAACTTATGAGTTACCTCAAGTTATGAGAATTCATGAGTTAGCCTAGTATATAAGGGTTGATTAGTTAGCTTAAGTTATGAGTTTGTTACAGCAAAAGGAAGAAGAAACTATGAGAAAGTGAGGAAGCCAGCAATTCAGTGTGGGAGAAGAAAACACAGAAAATCATAGGTAGATTGATGCATTGTCTTAATTCTAGAAGGATTCCATTTCCACTGTCCTGACCCTAATTCAACCCTGTTTTTGATTCTCATGAAATCATCTCTTCCTCCAACTAAATTCTGTAAGTGGGGATTTGATCTGTCAGTCTGGACCAGCTGCCCATTCAACAAATATTGTGATAACAGGACTTTTGCAACAAACCAAAAACAAAAACATCTGTTTTTCTTAAAAATAATAAGGTCTGAGATAAAATAGCTGGAGAGAATGCCTGCAAACTCAAATAGCGCTTCTGGGATGTGTTTAAAAGAAACTTGGCCATAGAAACCCAGTTTTAACTTGCTCTCGCACAAAGAAAATACACTACCAAAGTGGCAAGTTACTGCAGAAAGACTCAGTGGAAATGTTAAGAGTCCCATGTTAGCCATTTGCAGTTAAATATGATATCCAGAAACTAAATGTAAGAGAGATTGTGAATACTAAAAATAATTTTGAGTCTTTATTGAAGAAGTATGTTTTTGATTACTTTGCATATTGATGAAAGGAAGCATTCTTCTTTTAAAATTTTATTTTTTTCTTTTCAGCTGTGCTGGGTCTTCATTGCTGCATGCAGGCTTTTCTCCAGTTGCAGCAAGCGGTGGCTACTCTGTACTTACGTGTGTAGGCTTCTCACGGCAGTGGTTTCTCTTATTGTGGAACACAGGCTCTAGAGTGCATGGGCTCAGTATTTGCTGTTCACTGGTTCCAGAGCACAGGTTCAATAGTTGTGGTGCATGGGTTTATTTGATCCGTGGCATGTGGAATCTTCCCAGACCAGGGATCAAACCCATGTCTCCTGCATTTTCAGGCAGCTTCTTTATCCCTGGGCCACCAGGGAAGCCCAGAAGCTTTCTTTAACCTAAGAGTTGATCTTTTTTTTTCAAGCTTTAAATTTGTTTCCAGATTTATCTTTACTAGTATACTAAAAGTTTTCCCAGAGTAAGATCTTTAATTTGTTCATTATTATATCATTAATGTTATTAACCCCCTATGATATAGCAGTGATTAATCAGAAAATGGTCTGGATGAATGAACTGAATTCTTAAAGTCCTTCAAGGTGTTTTGTAGGTCCACACCTTCCATTGGGATTCCCTAATTCTGTTAAGTCATACCCAACTGTTTCTTCTGAACCTCAGATGTAATCATAAATGGGCATTTAATTATGTTATTAAGTTTCAATTTGCTACCAATGAAATTGTTAGAACCTTAAGAAAAGGGATCACATCATAATTTCTTGATTGTTACTTAATTGATTGAAACTCTAACTGGGAACATTCAGTGAATGCTGTGCCTCTATCTAGCATTTCCTAATTTCCTCAGGCTAAGCAGAACAAAATATTTACTTACTAGTTGCCAAATCACTTAGATTAAAATTATATTTCTATTTTCTGGCTCATTTTTATCTCCTTGAGGATGGATATTTTATTAGAAAGCACTTCACTGCAAGGGGCAAAACTAGACTAGGAATAGTTTCAGAAAAATAAAAAAATGTATTGTCATAACACTTGAATGTCTCACATGGCCCAAGGGAAGAAATGTGCCTTGACTTTAGGAATAACTGGAATTAAGGCTGCAAAATGCTTCCAAAAAGAAATCTTTCCAAATGTCAATTTATCTTATCCTGATGCTTTCTGAATATGTTTTCCCCTTTAGATTGCCTCCTTCTGCCCTCACTCTGCTCTAATCTACATGGCTCTGAACATCTCTGGAACTTTAAATCTTATGATTCCAGTAACACAAAATTTGATTAAGTTTCTAGTCCAGTATTCCCAAGGAAAGGGTACACTGTGCCTAGTCAATCTTATTGTTTCAATCTCCTATGGACTGAGGGCATTGGCATACTGTGACATGACTGCTTCCTCTGGAATTTTTTTCTAAAAGTAAGAAACACTGCTGAGCTAAAGATAGAAAAAAAGACATATTTTTCCTCCAACTAGATTTTATATGTAATCCAGTACATTGTCTCACTTACTGTCATCAAAGGCAATATTCTAAAATTGATCTTTGTTCTTTCGTAAGAACATTTTAGTTTCTTTGTCTCCTTCCAGGTTTAATGTTTTAAATTTCTCATTTCCTTAACAATATAAAATGTAGTAAATAACGAGACAAAGAAACTAAACTGAACTGATAAACTTGAAAAGATGTTATAAAAAAAGAAAAACTAAATATAATCACACCCTCCAAAAAGTTCACAAAACTGTCAGCAGTTAACACATTATTGACTAGGGTTTTTTGCAGAAACTAACACTTGTGGTGTTAATACTTTTCCAGGCAATAATGTGTTAATGTACATAGGGTTCAGTTCAGTTCAGTCGCTCAGTCGTGTCTGACTCTTTGCGTCTCCATGAATCGCAGCACACCAGGCCTCCCTGTTCATCTCCATCTCCAGGAGCTCACTCAGACTCACTTCCATTGAGTCCGTGATGCCATCCAACCATCTCATCCTCGGTCATCCCCTTCTCCTCCTGTACCCAATCCCTCCAGGCAAATCAGATTGATTATATTTTATGCAGCCAAAGATGGAGAAGCTCTATACAGTCAACAAAAACAAGACCAGGAGCTGACTGTGGCTCAGATCATGAACTCCTTATTGCCAAATTCAGACTTAAATTGAAGAAAGTAGGGAAAACTGCTAGACCATTGAGGTATGACCTAAATCAATACATAGGGTAGTGTCATCTATTGACAAGGATTTTTTTTTCCTATTGATTTTTCTATAAAAGGAAAAATTTTGTACTAGTTCAAATGGATTCCAACCTAATGTAATCCCCAAACCAAAAACTAAGATTTCTCAATTTGCCTATTTCCTTTTATATTTTTATATGTGTTTAGAATGATTGAACTGATATTTGTGTTCAGTCTGAATTTTAGAGGGAATAAAAGATGAGCCAAAATAAAGCAACACAGAGGGGGAAAAAAAGAAGCTTTTATGAAAAAGGAAATGCATCATGGACATAATCAGTAACTGAACAGCTGAAGGAAGTAAAAAGCACATGCTGAGGTGGCAAAATCAATCACTGGCACAATTCGTGGATTTTTATTTTTTCCTTTTCCACTTATTAATTGGTTCTGACTCACCACCCAGCTGAGACTACAAGGAAGCAAGGAGGAATTTTCTATTTCTTTTATAAATCAAAATTTCATTGTTTGGGTGGAGGAGGAAATGCATTTTTAACTATTGACAAACTTTAATTAATTCTGAAGCACAGTAATCACAGTGATATAAACACGAAGAAAAGTATCCAGCACCTTCTGGCATACACAGGTAATGACTTTGCTTCCTATCTCACTGAGAAAACAAAAGCAATCAGAAGAGGAAATACCCAGGTTCCTGTTCCATTCAAGCACTCACCTACATCCAGTGTCCCTATTTATTTTGCCTCCCCCCATCCCTGGTACTGGATTGGATAAAATCTCTGTACTACAAATAAACTAAACATTACTTAGATACTAAAAACTATTCTTTCCAGCCCACTCAACAACATTCCTCTAGTAACTCTTTCTTCTCTGCTGCAACATCAGTTTTTCTTTCCTACACGACCATTCCCCTCAGTATTCAAATGAATTTTTACATACCCTTTTCTATTACCCACATCCTCCTTCAGCTCTTGCTCCCTCTCTCTGCTTCTCAAATAGTAATATGGAAAAGACAATGGCACCCCACTCCAGTATTCTTACCTGGAAAATCCCATGGACGGAGGAGCCTGGTGGCCTGCAGTCCATGGGGTCACAAAGAGTCAGACACAACTGAGCAACTTCACTTTCATGTTCATGCACTGGAAAGGAAATGGCAACCCGCTCCAGTGTTCTTGCTTGGAGAATCCCAGGGACAGAGGAGCCTGGTGCGCTGCCATGTGGTCACACAAAGTCGGACACAACTGAAGTGACTTAGCAGCAGCAGCAGCAAATAGTAACAGCAGTTGAAAACTACATAGCATTAACTGTGTGTCAGACACAGCTGTAAGAGCTTATGTACTTTATTTTTTTAAATTCATTTGGTTCCTCAATAATTAAATGAGAAAAAAATTATTTTACAAATGAGAAAATCAAGGCTGAGAGAGAAAGACAAAGTTACACAACATCACACTGCTAGGCAGTGGGGGAGGCAGGGTTTAAATCTAGGCATTACAGCTCCCAATTTATTCTCTTTTCTGAATTACACTACTTTAAGCAAAGCTCTCATCTCACACGCTAGCAAAGTAATGCTCAAAATTCTCCAAACCAGGTTTCAACAATACATGAACTGTGAACTTCCTGATTTTCAAGCTGGTTTTAGAAAAGGCAGAGGAACCAGAGATCAAATTGCCAAAATCTGCTGGATCATGGAAAAAGCAAGAGAGTTCCAGAAAAACATCTACTTCTGCTTTATTGACTACCTCAAAGCCTTTGACTGTGTGGATCACAAAAAACTGTGGAAAATTCTGAAAGAGAT
>SJYV01052386.1:184594-196051 GCA_006410875.1 Neotragus pygmaeus | reverse complement strand
TACTTTGGCCACCTCATGTGAAGAGTTGACTCATTGGAAAAGACTCTGATGCTGGGAGGGTTTGGGAGCATGAGTAGAAGGGGACGACAGAGGATGAGATGGCTGGATGGCATCACTGACTCAATGGTCGTGAATCTTAGTGAACTCTGGGAGTTGGTGATAGACAGGGAGGCCTGGCGTGCTGCTATTCATGGGGTTGCAAAGAGTCGGACACGACTGAGCGACTGAACTGAACTGAACTGAAAAAATTATGTGTACTGGCTGTCTCTGATAACTCTTTTTCTGGGATCTCCTGAGCCACTCCAATCAAGCATTGTCTCCATCAATGCATTAAAATTGTTTTTATTAACAATGACCTAAATGCTGAAAAATTCAGTGGTTAGTTTTCAGTCCTCATCTTTTTTGATCTCTCAACACTATTTGATTTTCACTTGGTTCTAAGACACTCCATTTCTCTGGTCTTATTCCTACCCCTGATGCTGTTTCTCAGCTCCCCTATTCCCCTTGGGGAATTGAATCTCCTTTCCCAGGTCTTTGAAGGTCCTGTGCCCAAGGGCTTTGCCCTCAGATCTTTTCCTTATTTCAGTGCACGCTCAGTGATCCAATTCAGTGTCATTGTTTTAAATACTATCTATTTGTAAGTTGATGATGCCCAAATATCTCTCTAGCTCAGGTCTTTTTCACCAAGGTTATTTAATAGTAAGGTGTTAGGTTCTGTGGGTNCTTTTCCTTATTTCAGTGCACGCTCAGTGATCCAATTCAGTGTCATTGTTTTAAATACTATCTATTTGTAAGTTGATGATGCCCAAATATCTCTCTAGCTCAGGTCTTTTTCACCAAGGTTATTTAATAGTAAGGTGTTAGGTTCTGTGGGTTCGTGTTTTCAAAGAGTTTAACAGAATATTGGTTTGGGGAAATTATTTCATAATTGAGTGTCAGAGTTATTTTTGTTTGGGAAAATGCACACCATTGTAATATAGAGTTAGAATTAAACTTAATGGGTAGCCAAACCTACTTTAACCTTATCTACTCAAGTTATCAAGAAATAATTTTACCTTTAGTTAAATCAGAAAACTGAGCTTTTTATTGTTAAAGGGTATTTTCTGTACTAAATATGTACATATTTAATTATTCATGTGCTGTACAAGAGATTCAAGTAAGAAAGTATTATTTACAGAGTAAAAAGGCAGTATTATTAAACTCAGAAAACAAAAAAAGGAAAAAAGCAACTGTTACTAAAAAAAGATAACTAACATTACAAAACAAAAGATAAACTTATGCAAATTAAATAACACCTCCAGGACTTCCCTGGTGGTCCAGTGGTTAAGATTCCAGGTTTCCACTGCAGGGCTCACAGATTCATCCCAGGTTTGGAAACCAAAATCCTGAATCCTAAGGCACAGCCAAAAAACAAAAAAACTTCAACATTTGAATAGTATAACTAGAGATATGAAAATAAAAATTCCATTTAAAATATTAATATAGGAATTACCCTATAAATAAGTAATTCCCAAGACCCTTCTGGGGAAAAATATAAAAAATTTTAGTCCACTACTTTTAAAATGTTTACATGAAGAACATAATTTATTGATATCAAAACAACATTTAAAAAGTATAAACTAATATGAAATTTACAAATACATATTTTGAAGTATTTTAGGATAGCCACAGAATAAACTAATAGAAAGCAAAATTAAACAAGTGTTAGTACATCAAACTTATAGATTCTGTACAACCAAAAAAGTAATCAACAAAATGAAAAAGACAACCTATGAAATAGCAAATATTTGCAAGTCACGTATCTGATGTGAAGTTAATATCCAAAACACACAAGAAACTCACATAACTCAATAGCAGAAATCAAATAACCCAATCTAAAAACAGATAAAGACCCTAACTACACTTTTGTCAAAGAAGACATACAACTGGCTGGCCAACAGGTACATGAAAAGCTGCCCAGCATCACTAATCCTTAGGGAAATGCAAATAAAAACTGGGAATGTTTGGAATACCTCCACTCCAAACAAACAAACACAAAAAAACAATGCCTACAGATAACAGCACACTTCCATCCATACTGTCTTGGCAACTCGCTCTACTCTATATAAAATATTGCCAGATCACCACTTAAAATTTCAAAATTCACTCTGTAATCTGAGCTGCCTATCCAAACATTTCATGTTATTTTTCCAGATTCAAATGACTGACTTATTATGGTTTACTTTACCAAAGTTGAGTGACAGTTTCCATCCTTATATTTTTCTCTTAGCCCTGTTATTTTTAGTGTGCAATTCTGTAGAACTTGAGGTTTTTCAACAATGCAGACACGATGCTACACTGTATATACTTCTAGTTACATGGATCGGCACTGTCTAATAGGGCAGCTACTAGCCAGATGTGGCTCTTGAAATTTTGAAATATGGCTAATAAAAACTGATTTCCCTGTAAGGGTAAAAAAGAACATCAGGTTTAAAAAACACAAGATAAAAAAGAATATAAAATGTCTCAATAACTTTTGTATTGATTACATGTTCAGTTCAGTTTAGTTCAGTTGCTCAGTCGTGTCCAACTCTTTGCGATCCCATGAATCACAGCACGCCAGGCCTCCCTGTCCNCTTTGGCCTCTTCATTAGAAGAGTTGACTCATTGGAAAAGACTCTGATGCTGGGAGGGATTGGGGGCAGGAGGAGAAGGGGGCGACAGAGGATGAGATGACTGGATGGCATCACTGACTCGATGGACGTGAGTCTGAGTGAACTCCAGGGATGGACATGAGTCTGAGTGAACTCCGGGATTTGGTGATGGACAGGGAAGCCTGGAATGTTGCGATTCATGGGGTCGCAAAGAGTCGGATATGACTGAGCAACTGAACTGAACTGAATCTTCTTTAAGAGTGCCAAGAACACACTGTAAAGATAGTCTCTCTAGTAAATGGTACTGGGGAAACTGTATACCCACATGCCAAGGAACAAAATTGGAAAGTTTATTTTACAACATACACAAAATTCAATTCAAAGTGGATTAAAGATTTGAATGCAAGAGCTTGAAACTATAAGACTTTAGGAGAAAAACTCCTTGAAATTAGTCTTAGCAATAGTTTCTTGTATATGACACTTAATAGCACAGATAACAAAAGCAGAAAAAAGAAAAGTAGGACCATATGAAAATTAAAAGTTTCTGCCCAATGAAATCATCAATAAAATGAAAAGTCAGCATATGGAGTGGAAGAAAATAATTGCAGGCCATGTATGTAGTGAAGGGTTAGTACATAAAAAATATATAAGAAACTCCTACAACCTAATAAAGACAAGTAATTTTATTTTTAAAATAGGCAAAAACTGAATAGACATTTCTCCAAAAAAGACATGCAAAATATCCAACAGGTATATGAAAGTGGGTTTAACATCATTAATTATTACTGGTTATCAAGGGAATGCAAATCAAAATCACAAGATATCACCTCACCTGTTGGTGAGGATGTAAATTGGTATAGTCAATATGGAAAGCAGCATGGAGGATCCTCAAAAAATAAAAAATAGAACTGCTTGGTATTTTTAAAATCTTCAACTTAACTATGCTCTGTCCATTCCTGCTACATATTTGCTCCATGCTCAAAATATATTTTAATTAAAGTTGTACTTCTTCAGTGCATTAATTAGACAGAGATAAGCTAGGTATTTTCACTATGGAATCATGACTCATGCTATTTCTCAGATGTCTGCTCTTGGTGAGTTCTAGGGATATTTTCTTTCTTTCTTTCTTTGTTCATCTAAGTATGTTCTCTTTAGTTTTTAAACCTGACAGTATTTTGAGTGACACTTAATCCATGTGGTTTAACCCTTACTCTATTAGTTTAACTCTTACATATCCCATTTTATCACTTCAATGTATTGTAAAAGTTCTTTGATTGAAAAGATACTAAGCAGCTTAGTGAGTATTTAAAGAGTCTCACTCTGGGAGAAATAAAACTTAGCAATTTATGCCATCTCTATAATTTTAGTGTTTTGATTTAATTTGGAACAGAATTTAGAATTCACAAGAGTGGTATATATATATTTATGGTTTCATTAGCTTCCAATCATGCAGTTTAGCTACTATGAGTCACTAGGCTATTTTCATTTGTTAAAAATGAAGGAATTTGTATTATTCTCCAGCTTGAATTTGTGTTTTGCCCTAGTTGCAAGATTAACCAGGGTAATAATTATTTCGATATTTTGTTAATAGATATTTGAAAAAAAAATGAACTTCCCCTGAAACTGGAAGGTTTACTAAAGTGTAATGCAACATTGTGTCAAGAGTTAGAAGACTATGTTTGCAGTTTTACGGTTGGGACTTTCCACTCAGATAGAGCTGAGTGTGAGTCCAATCTTTGTTGTTTACTAGTTTCATAATCATGAGCATGCTTTGTTTCATTACTGCACCTCGGTCAATATTTGTGAAAGAGACATAGGAGGAGTACCTCTCTCATAAATTTGTCCTGAGGTGAATATGAGATAATACATTTACTTAACACAGAGTCCAACACATAGTGCTTAATGGAATGTTATTTACTGATAGAACTTATAAAATCTGCTTAAAAGAGTACCTGGTAAATGCTCACAAAATAATAGTTGGTAAAGATCTCAGAGTATGGAATGTCATTTCTCCACTGCATCCTGCATTCAGCATTCCTCCTGAAACCGTTTTGTTGTTTTTTGTATCAAAAAACTGCCATTCCTTTGTTTTAGTCAAAGTCTCAGTTTTCATTGCAGTTCGTTGGAGCCAATGAAATAGTGTTCCATTGTTTTGGAGTCTCTTATTTATAGTCTGTTCCTACTGCATTTCTTGTTCCACAGTGCCGCTAGGCCCATCATTTTAGTGCATGTTTAAGAAGGCACATTCTTGTTTAAAAGCCACTGATGCCTCTCTGTTTTCTGTTGAATACAGCATATATGTTCACCGTGGTATTCGGTGTCACCCAGTCTGACACATACCTGCATCACCTATCCCTCCCCTGCCCCCATTTCTCAAGGACCAGGGACATTGGATCTCCTCCAGGTGTTCCTCCAAAACAGGATGATTTTCCACACTGCTGAAACTGGGCCCTGCCTGCTTCTACCATCTATAATTCACTAGCCCCCATCTCTGTGTTTCACAGCCTTGTTGTCTTTATGAGCTGATGTTCTGAGGGTCGTTCAACCTAGTCATCGTGGCCTCAACACTTCTTCCATAAAGGGATCCCTTTGTGGGGCAGTGCTGTGGATCTGGATTTAGGAGTCAGGACCTTACATGCTTACTGTTTAACAGAGGAAATTCTCTCTGAGCACTGGTTTTCTCAACTGTAAAAGACACTCTTTTCTCCCTTCTCACAAGATTGTTCTGGGGAAACATTTTTTTCTGTTGCTGCTGTAACCAGTTGTCACAAACTTACTGATTTAAAACAACAAGGTTTGTTATCTTATAGTATGGTAGATCAGAAGTTCAGCTGGGATTTCAGTGACCTAAAATCAAGGTTTGGCAGGGCTGTTTCTTTCTGGAGGATTAGGGGAACAGTCCGTTTCTTTGCCTTTGCCATCTTCCAAAGGCCTCTGTGGGATCTTTGTACATAGCTTTACATTTCAGAATCAACAGGAGTGTCTTGGCATACCATCATCTCTCTCTGCCATTGTCTCGTTCTGTCACATCTCTCTGACCTCAAATGGGTAAGGTTTTTCCACTTTTAGAGACTCATGTGATTAGGTTGAATCCGCTAGAATCTAGAGTAATCTCCCCATCTTGAGGTCCTTAATGTTAATTATATCTGTAAATCTTCTTTTGTGATAAAAGGCGATATATTCACAGTTTCCAAGGATTGGGGCATGGACATTTTTGGAAGACATTATTCTATTCTACCTACCATAGGTGCAAAATGATGCATCAGCATGAGCAGTTATCAGTGACATGGTGAAGAGCCAAAATTTGCTTGAGAGGTTTATCTATTCATCATCTAAAATATCTGGCACTTCTTGCCACCTCACATGATTTTTCTTTTGAGGAATATGAAAGTTCAGAACTCTGTTTGTGTTTGTATGATTGTGCTTAGACATTGAAAAGTTTTTATTTTTTCTCTGAAAACAATCTGAAAGATTTTAACTAATAGTCAGAGATGATAATGAATGGAAAAGGTAATTTTAATTATCTTATTTGCCACAACTTATAGTCAACCTCATAAAGTAAAGAATTTCATTTTGTTCTATTACTAAAAATAATTCAAGTGAGCAAGTGCTCAGATACGTATGATTGCTAGTTCAAGATATGGAAACACTTGGGGCTGTACTCATGTAAAGGGAGCATTCTCCTGAAGGCTTGTGGAAGGTGAGTGGATGACGGCTGTTCTTTCTGTAAGAGTAGCAAAAGTAGGCTGTTTCTCTTACTTTTAACTACAAGACTGCCTGAGGGTAGATTCTGAAATGTACATTTGTGTGATGCACTAGCTGTTCCTTTCCCCATTGTGAGTTAAATTACAAATTAATGGGAAACTCGCATAACTATGTTTTGTATGTATTCAATAGATTGATCATATCAGTTTTCCTTTCCTATAACGCATGCATCTTTAAAATAAGGAATTACCATAATAATTTTATTGAATGAAAAATAGGAAGACTCTTCTAAGGTGAATTCAAGAAGAGTAAAGTGTTATTGAAATAATTAATGTACAGAACATTTTAACAAAGATTAATTATTTTATGATACTACTTGTTTTTTAAATTATAGCCTTTGCTTCATTAGAATGATGAAGAATTTTCTGTGAACATATGTAAGAGGGGGGAAAAAAAAGGTGTACTCCAAAATGCATTTTAGTTCATTGACCATTATGTTCACAAAATTCCAAGACGGAGATTTTTTTCCCTTAGTATTTTGGTGCTCAAAATGATAGTTTAGGCTTTAAGTTTCATTTTTCCATCAATCTTCTCTTGACCCCAGTTTCTTCATCGGAGTGATCAGAAAAATGATTTTGAATTGACTTCCACATCTTTAATCCCTGGTAGCTCAAAGGTAAAGAATCCACCTGCAATGCAGGAGACCCTGGTTTGATTCCTGGGGCAGGAAGATCTTCTAGAGAAGGGATAGGCTACCCACTCCAGTATTCTTGGGCTTCCCTGGTGGCTCAGCTGGTAAAGAATCCACCTGCGATGTGGGAGACCTGGGTTTGATCCCTGGGTTGGGAAGATCCCCTGGAGAAAGGAATGGCTACCCACTCTGGTACTCTGGCCTGGAGAATTCCATGGGACATGACAGAGCAACTTTCACTTTACCACTTTCCTTTCCACATCTTGGTACTTGGGCAGAGCTCATTTAGACCAGTTCTTGTCATTGAATGTCTACTATTAAGCAGTTAATTAGTACATCTGTATTTTTTAAATGACTAGTGCTTTTTAAAGTACTTTGTTCATACAGTAATTTCAAAGGTGTGTTAAGTAATTATGCTTATTACTTATAAGCACTGAGGATTTTGTTTCTTTTAAAGCATGCATTTATACCTCAAACGCCATCACAAATACTTAGTCCCTTTTGTACATGTGTTATTAATTGAATATAAAGTGGCCTAACCTAGTGGCTCAATGGTAAAGAATCCACCTTCCAATGCAAGAGACACCAGTTTGATCCTTGGGTTGGGAGGATCCCCTGGAGAAGGAAAGGGCAACTCATTCGACTATTCTTGCCTGGGAAATCTCATAGACAGAGGAGCCTGGAAGGCTACAGTCCATGTGGTTGCAAAAGACTTGGACATGGCTAAACAGCAACAACAACAATATATAAACATCTTTCTATCTATAATTTTTTTTAATTTTAATTTTTACTTTATTTTACTTTACAATACTGTATTGCTTTTGCCATATATTGACATGAATCTGCCATGGGTGTACATGAGTTCCCAATCCTGAACACCCCCCACCTCCCTCCCAATATCATCTATCTTTTATTTATAATTTTATACGTGCCTTTTGTTCATAGCAGATTGAGGGATAATACTAGATTTTAGATATTCTAGCATAATTCCGCTGAACATCTAATAAGCACAACCAAATCTTAACTTACAATACATTGCTTGTCTCTTCAAGGTATGTTTCTTGTTATATGGGCTTGTGATCTAAGATCAATGTGGCAACATTGCACAAGGAAAGGGAAAAATGAAAGGAAATCTACTCCCATGCTAGACATTGTATAACCTCAGAGCATAACTCTCCCTGCAAAGCATCCTATTCTATATGCAGGTATTAGAAAATGAAGTATGAATAACAGATAAATGGATTAAATGTTCTGATGAGCAGATGAGGTACAAACTCAGGTTCTAAATTTCAGCAAATAGTGAAGGGATGGTGATCTAGTTCTTAAGGTATGATATTGTGAACAATAGGAGGTAAAATGACCGAGCCCACTGATATCCAGCTACTACTGTGTTTGAGCATCTACTGCATGGCTGCAACACCTCTATAAATGGATGAGTCTAATCTGAGAAAAATGTTTCAAACAAGCGATAGTGCCATGAGATGAGGTTTGCTTGACATTGCAGCACCTGCTTTTTCCTCTTTCAAAGTAAATGGATTTTGCAATGTAGAGGTCATTACAAAGAAGCAAAGGATGTTCTTGAAACTCAAGATAGAAGAAGCTGCTGGTGGCACAAGACTCTTTTTAGGAGAGATGTGGGGGTTAGATGTAGAAGCATTATTGCAATGATTCAAAGCAAATGTTTTATGCATGTCTATCCACAGTCCAGGTTCTCTCACTAAGGAGATGGGATGAGGTTTCCATTTTCCGCTAGTATTATTGGTTTGATATCCTGAACAACTCTTCTTATTCATACAATAAGATGCTTGATAGAAATATTTCTAAATATTTGTTGAAATGCACTGCTGGTACAATGGACACGTAGTCACACAAACGGAGTGAAGTGTAGAGAAATAAAATGGAACTTGTAAGCATGGGAGTTGCATGAGTACCAAGATTGCTTTCATCCTGCAGATTTATATGGAAAATCATGACCTGCAGTCTCTGAAGTCTGCATGAGGCACAGAGCATAGGAGTTAAGACCTACAGCTGTACAGACGTAGGGGAGGTAATATGAGATCTCAACGAAAAGCTGAAAACCCAAAAGACTGCTTTGCTAAATGACAATGAAGGGGAACCAAGCCCTGTTACATAGCAGGTGATAACAAAGAAGCTTCCCTATCTCAGTCTTGAAGTGGGAAAAGGGAAACAGGTGCACTTTGAGAATCAAAATCACAAACTTTGTGTGGCTGAGAATTGTGATCACACAAAGCTTCATGTCACTTTCAAATCCTAATTACATGACCTATTTGAAGAGGGGAGTGAATTCTGAGGGGAAAATATAATTTAAAAGCATCCTTGGTTTGGTGTCCCTGCCAGTCAACAAGAATAAAACATATAGTTCCTTCTGTAGAGATCCAGCTTTATCCAGGTTTCAGAGAATTTCTATAGATCCCCTTAAAGGAATAGGCAGTTTACAGAAAACACCAAGTAAGCAAAACCACATACTTGAAAATGTACAGGAGCAAACAAGAGAAGCAAATTGACAGAGACTTCAGATCCTGGCAATAACAAAATATGAAATAGATATTGACTTTTCAAATGTTATTTTTGGCTGTGCTGGGTCTTCATTACTGCTTAAGGGCTTTCTCTAGTTGCAGAGCGCAGGGGCTGCTCTCTACTTGCAGTGTGCGGGCTCCTTGTTGTGCTGGCTTCTCTTGTTGTTGAGCACAGGCTCTAGGGTGTGCTGGCCTCACTAGCTGTGGCGCTTGGGCTCTAGAGCACAGGCTCAATAGCTGTGGCCCATGGGCTTGGTTGTGCTGTGGCATTTGGGATCTTCCAGACCAGGAGCTGCAGAGAAGGCAATGGCACCCCAGTCCAGTACTCTTGCCTGGAAAATCCCATGGACAGAGGAGCCTGGTAGGCTGCAGTCCATGGGGTTGCTAAGAGTCGGACACGAATGAGCGTTTTCACTTTCACTTTTCACTTTCTTGCATTGGAGAAGGAAATGGCAACCCACTCCAGTGTTCTTGCCTGGAAAATCCCAGGGACGGGGGAACCTGGAGGCTGCTGTCTATGGGATCGCACAGTCAGACACGACTGAAGCGACTTAGCAGCAACAGCAGCAGCAGCAGACCAGGAGCTGAACCCATGTCTTCTGCATTGGCAGGAGGATTCTTGATCACTGAGTTGTCAGGGAAGCCCTGTTTTGACTTTTTTAATAAGAGAGAGGAAGCTATAAAGTACAACCAAGCAGACCAAAAGGAGTAAAATTTAAATATAATAATTGGGATTTAAACTGTAATAATGAATTACAGCAGATTAGACAAAGATAAAGATATGAAATCTTGTCCAGGAATATTGTTTCAAAGTAATAATGCAAAATGAAGTCCACAGATACAGGATGAAAAATAGGAAAGGAAGATGAAAAGAGAAGCATGATCAAGTGAAAGGCTCTCTCCTATGATTGTTTCAGAGTATTAAAAGCACTAATCAGGGGAAATGAATAAACTTTTAATAGAATTTTTGAAATACTCTGATCCTAAAATCCACTAATTCTAAAGAATTCCAATGTTAATAAATATATATTTCAACTAGATATATCACAGTAAACCTATATAATCTAAGTACAAAGAGAAGCTCTTACAAACCTCCAGAAAAAAATTATATGATGTAAGAATAGTAATAACTGCAGTTCAGTTCAGTCGCTCAGTCGTGTCCGACTCTTTGCGATCCCATGAATCGCAGCACGCCAGGCCTCCCTGTCCATCACCAAATCCCAGAGTTCACTCAGACTCACGTCCATTGAGACAGTGATGCCATCTAGCCATCTCATCCTCTGTCGTCACCTTCTCCTCCTGCCCCTAATCCCTCCCAGCATCAGAGTTTTTTCCAATGAGTCAACAGTTCGCATGAGGTGGCCAAAGTACTGGAGTTTCAGCTTTAGCAACAGTCCTTCCAATGTGTACCCAGGACTGATCTTTAGGATGGACTCGTTGGATTTCCTTGCAGTCCAAGGGACTCTCAAGAGTCTTCTCCAACATCACAGTTCAAAAGCATCAATTCTTCGGCGCTCAGCTTTCTTCACAGTCCAACTCTCACATCCATACATGACTACTGGAAAAACCATAGCCTTGACTAGACGGACCTTTGTTAGAAAAGTAATGTCTCTGGTTTTGAATATGCTATCTAGATTGGTCATAACTTTCCTTCCAAGGAGTAAGCATCTTTTAATTTCATGGCTGCAGTCACCATCTGCAGTGATTTTGGAGCCCCCAAAAATAAAATCTGATACTGTTTCCACTGTTTCCCTATCTCCTTCCCATGAAGTGATGGGGCCAGATGCCATGATCTTAGTTTTCTGAATGTTGAGCTTTAAGCCAACTTTTTCACTCTCCTCTTTCACTTTCATCAAGAGGCTTTTTATTTCCTCTTCACTTTCTGCCATGA
>SJYV01052386.1:159541-180344 GCA_006410875.1 Neotragus pygmaeus | reverse complement strand
TTCATCAAGAGGCTTTTTATTTCCTCTTCACTTTCTGCCATGAGGATGGTGTCATCTGCATATCTGAGTTTATTGATATTTCTCCTGGCAATCTTGATTCCAGCTTGTGATTCTTCCAGACCAGCGTTTCTCATGGTGTACTCTGCATAGAAGTTAAATACGCAGGGTGACAATATGCAGCCTTGATGTACTCCTTTTCCTATTTGGAACCAGTCTGTTGTTCCATGTCCAGTTCTAACTGTTGCTTCCTATCCTACATATAGGTTTCTCAAGAGGCAGGTCAGGTGTTCTGGTATTCTCATCTCTTTCAGAATTTTCCACAGTTGATTGTGATCCACACAGTCAAAGGCTTTGGCATAGTCAATAAAGCAGAAATAGATGTTTTTTCTGAAACTCATTTGCTTTTTCAATGATCCAGCAGATGTTGGCAATTTGATCTGTGGTTCCTCTGCCTTTTATGAAACCAACTTGAAGTGATGTTAACCTTTTCCATACAATAATGTAAACAAGAAGACAATGAAACTGTGCTTCAGTCTACTGAGAAAGAATCATTATGTACCTATAATTCGTTATCCACGAAAACTGTCTTGCTAGCATTAGGTCAAAATGAAGACCTTTTAAACAACCAAATAAGAGACTTTCTACTCACTAGGAGAAAGTCTGAAGGAGGTGCTTCAGATGGAAGGATTTTAATCACCATCATATGGTCTGAACTTTAAGAATAGTGTGAATACAGATATGTGTAAATATTGACTAAATTAATGAAATATTGCATGAAAAAAAACTAGTACTAATCTCTAATTCATGAAGTTGGGAGAGTAAGAAAATGACAGAATTAGCATATTTGTTGGAAAGAAGTGATAGGAGGTCTTGGTTACCTAAGGACTTGGCATCATCTGATGGAAGGTAAAGGTATTAATTAATTTTAAATGATGGCAATAAAGTATGCATTATGAAACAGCAAAGGTAATTTTTAAAAGAATAAACTTTCTAAATAAATAGAACTAAAAAATGGAATGTTTCTATTTGGAATGTTCCAAATAGAAACAACGATGAACTGTGGGTGCTATTTGAAAGAGCAATGACACATTGGTTTTCTTCTAGTGTATGTTGATTACTCACTCTCTGAAATTTTCATTTCTTTCTGTATCATATTTTCTATAATATTTATTGTTCATGGACAGCTGTTATGTTATTAAGTGTTCTACTTTCACCTGAAGTAATTTCCCCAATCTAGAAAATCTTCACTTCTCGTTTGTTATAATATAAAACAGATGTCAGAGGCCATCCCTCTGAGACAAACACCCATCAATTGTTGAACCATTTTATAAAGATACTGCTTTTAAAAAATGGTGAAAGTCTTCTTATTTTTAGGGGAATGGAGAGTGTAGCAATGCTCTATATATTGATTTCTGCTTCTTCCTTTTCTTCTGTGGTAGATTTTTATGTTTTTCATTATAAAACCCAAAACAGTGGGAGTTTTAAAAAATGAGAGGCTTTGACAAATGTAGTTAGAGTGCAATGCAAGATAATGATTATGAATGTGAANGTAGCAATGCTCTATATATTGATTTCTGCTTCTTCCTTTTCTTCTGTGGTAGATTTTTATGTTTTTCATTATAAAACCCAAAACAGTGGGAGTTTTAAAAAATGAGAGGCTTTGACAAATGTAGTTAGAGTGCAATGCAAGATAATGATTATGAATGTGAAGAAGTCCTACAGGAAGAACTTGGAAGTATCTGTATATCATACGCGTGTGTGTGTGCGTGCGTGTGTGTGTGCGTGCATGTGTGCATGTGCTCAGTTGTGTCTGACTCCTTACAACCCCACAAACTGTAGCCCGCCAGGCTCCTCTGTCCATGGGATTATCCCAGGCAAGGATACTGGAGTGAGTTGCCTTTTCCTCCTCCAGGGGATTTTCCAGACCCAGAGACCAAACCCATGGCTCCTTTGGCTCCTACACTGTTGCTGCTGGTGCTGCTAAGTCTCTTCAGTCGTGTCCGACTCTGTGCGACCCCATAGANCGCCAAGGGATCTCTTAAGTCTCCTGCATTGACGAGCAGATTTTTTTTACCACTAGCACCACCCTTACCCTGGTTCGCCTTAAACTCAGAATCCTAAGAGGGTAAGGCAGGAAAACCAGCTCAGATGGGTGTGGGTAATCCCCAAAAGTTAGATGTGGTTTCAACACCTGGCTCCTCCCTTTCCTAGCTGAGGGTCCTCAATCTCTCTGAGCCTCAATTTTCTCGTCTATTAATGGGAATGACATAAAAGGTCACATGGTAAGATTCTGTTTATGTGAAATAGCCAGAAGAGGTAAATCCATAAGAGATAGAAAACAGATTGGTTGGGGCTGGAGGGAGAGGGGCAAAGGGGAATAAACTCAGTGGTTAGGGGATTTCCTGTGGGGTGATGAAAATGTCATTAAAGGTGGTGGTGGCATGACATTGTGGACCTACTAAAAGCCACTGGATTGGTCACTTTGAAACGGTTATTTTCTAATGTATAGAGGAATTTCACCTCAACAAATTTAAAAAGAGAATGGCAGCAGTAACTAGGGTGGTTGTTAATTAAGCAGGGAGGGCAAACAGGATTCAACACCAGGCAAGGCACAAAGTAAGTGCTCAGTGAATAATAGCTGCTATGAATCCCAAGGTTCCTCCAGGTGATTGGGGCTCAGCAGTGGTTGCCCCCTCCTGGGTGGTCCCCACTGGCCCCCACACTCATTCAACAAATATTTCCTTAGCATCGACTGTGCACGCATCACTGTTAAGAACTGAGAGGGTGACCAATCTGTCCTGCTTTGCCAGGGACTTTTCTGATTTGAATACAGGAAACTCTGTGTCCCAAGAACCCTTCAGTCCTTGAGGGGGGAAACAAAACCAGAACAATTAGTCATCTGAATGGCAGTGATTTCAGTTGGGTGTGTAAGGGGTGTCGAGTTCTGCTAAAATCTGCAAGAAGGGTAAGAATTAACTAGGCAAGGCTCGCATGAGAGGAACGTACCAGGAGGAGAGACCAGCAGTTGCAAAAGCCTTGAAATGGGAGAAAGCACAAGGACTTCAATCAGAGAGCTGAGAGAAGGCTTCCTGTGGCTGGAGAAGAGGGTATTCCCCCCCNGAGAGTCCTTTGGACTGCAAGGAGATCCAACCAGTCCATCCTAAAGGAGATCAGTCCTGAGTGTTCATTGAAAGGACTGATGTGGAAGCTGAAAGTCCAATAGTTTGGCTACCTGATTTGAAGAAGACCCTGATGATGCTGATGCTGGGAAAGATTGAAGGCAGGAGGAGAAGGGGATGACAGAGGATGAGGTGGTTGGATGGCATCACCAACTCAATGGAGATCAGTTTGAGTAAACTCCGGGATTTGGTGATGGACAGGGAGGCCTGGCGTGCTACAGTCCATGGGGTCACAAAGGGTTGGACAAGACTGAGCAACTGAACTGAACTGAACTGAGGGCACTTTGGATTTCTTGAACTCAGGAACCAGTGGATACGAAGAGAAGTGACCATAATGTTAGAGGTAGAAGTGAACCTGATTGATAGGAAGAAGTGAGACTGCTTTTATACAAGAAAAAAAAAAAAAAAAAAAGTGTGAATCATAGGTGATTCAGTTGCATGCATTTTGGCATTGCTTTGATTTTCAAGTGTGTTGCTACTGGTGTGTCAGTGGATAACAGAGTATTTATTGAGTCTCTCTAATTTGGCAGGACTTGAACTCAAAACTCTGTTACCCTTATGTTGGGGGGTGGGTAGCTAAAATCTCTCCTAATCATCATTAACTTTACACCTGTAGCTTCCTACTGGGCTCCTTGGAGTCTTTTTTTGCACAAGCTAAAATGTTTGGAGCTAGCAAAGAATTTGAGGAGATTTCATATGCAGATTTCCTGACTCCTTGGTTTCTTTTTCTCTTTCTCTTTCTAAGATTGTGTCCTTCAAGTTTTTGTCATTTTGGCAAAATCCCTCTCTGAACGTTTTGTGCGTGCTCAGTTGCTTCCTTAATGTCCAACTCTTTGCCACCCCATGGACTGTAGCCCATTGAGCTCCTCTGTGCATGGGATTCTCCAGGCAAGAATACTGGAGCGAGTTGCTCTGCCCTTCTCCAGGGTATCTTCTTAACCCAGGGATCGAACCCTCTTCTGTTGTTGGTTTCTCATGTCTCCTGCATTGGCTGGTGGGTTCTTTACCTCTAGTGCCACCTGGGAAGGCCTCTCTGAACGTTATGCTCTGCATAATCAAGTCAATAAAAGTTTAGCTTTCTGGTTAAACTTTATTAGCTGGTGCTGATGTGAGCAAAAGTTAAAGAAAGTGAAGTCACTCAGTCGTGTCTGACTCTTTGTGACCCCGTGGACTGTAGCCTACCATGCTCCTCTGTCTATGGGATTTTCCAGGCAAGAATACTGGAGTGGGTTGCCATTTCCTTCTGTAGGGGATCTTCCCAACCCAGGGATCAAACTCGGGTCTCCCGCTTTGTAGGCAGACGCTTTACAGTCTGAGCCACCAGGGAAGTCCAACTGATGAGAGTACTTAGATAAAAATCTCTCCCATTAGGTCTCTCTCATTTCTAAGGTGAGATTCTCTCCAGTTTCTGCCTGATTTTGCTGGTTCTCCAGTGTTTTCAGTATGTTTTTGTATTATCTTCAGAGTTAAATGTTGTTATTCATTATGTGTGGGAGGGTTAGTCCAATGACAGGGATTCCACAATTACTAGAAGCCAGAACTAGAATTGTCAATTAGCTTTTTAACAACAACAAAAAATCCTAGGGCATTGTTCTGGCTTGTCTTTAATCAATGTCTTAATAGTATAGACTTTTCCCCTCATAGCAGGTGCTCAATAAATATTTTCCAAATTAGCAACTGTGATTGGATATTCAAGGATCATGAAACAATTCTTTTAAAAGTCTCAAACATGAATGAGAGATCAAAGCAAAGACAAATAAGAGACAATGGGAACAATACAGGGTGCCACGAGATAAAGGGAGATATTGTATCTATGAAACAAAAATGATATAAATATGGAACAAGTGGATAACAGTAAGATGATTTTAAAAAAACTCTTGGAAATTTAAGAATACAGATAAAAATATTTTATCATTATTGTTGGAAAATAAACTAAAAAACATATCCTAAAAATAGAATTAAAGGATGATTTTAAAAATAGTAGACAAAGATGGTACATTTACCTGATTAACTCAGGAGATCCAGCAGCTTACTAAGTGGTAGGATTAAAAAAATGTACGCGAAAGTGAAGACAGAGAACATAAAGAATAAAATATCAAAAATAAAAGTAAAAGTATATTCCTTGGTACTAAATGACACAAGACTCTATATTTAGTGAGCTAAATCATGTCTGGAACAATAAATTGGGGGAAGCTGACATAAACCAAGGAGAATCATGGGGTAATTTAGAATGTAAGCATTAAAAAAAAATCTTAGATCTTCATCTTCAAAGAGAAAAAAAAAATAGTTCATATACATCAGCTTAGTAGTCCAAATAGCAATGAATGTCTCACCATTCAAACTAAAAGAAGAATACAATAATAGAGGAATTATTTTAAAAATATAAGTGAAATTATTTTCAACTTAGATTTCTATACTTATTAATCAATCAAGTATAAAGATAGAGTAAAGCAAATTCCAAATATGTGATGATTCAAAGATGTTTATTTTTTAATGTTCTCTTTATTAAGAATTTATTGAATATCATGGACCATAAAATGGGAATATAAATTTTGTGATTTGTCATGGGGCAAAGATGATGGCAGTGGAGTAGCTATTAAAAATAACCAGTTGAATTGGAACTAAAGGAAAGAAAACCCTAGGAATAATGATCCCAAGAAGAGAAATGGAGTTGGGATGATGGAACTCATAAATAAAAGTTTAGATAGGCAGGTGGCAGGAGATTTTGAGATTTGGAAAGCTAATAATGGGTACATTAACATGTTAAATGAAAAATTGAGCAATATTAATTATAGGGGAAAAAATTTAAAGGTACACAAAAAGGAGGTATAGGCATAATTTATTTCTGACTCAAAAGTAACAAAAATATATTGGAAAAGAGGAGAACCAAGTTATCACGTTCTAATATGAAAAATCGGAAGATAATGCCTAAAATACTTTTGCCGAGATGTATCAATGCAAACATAAAAGGGAAAGTAGCCATACTAGTTGAGAATGGGTGATTCTGGTAAGCAGTGTTTTGGACAAAGTGGAAAGCTATAAGATGTTACCTTCATACATTACATTCATTGGCAGTATTTTATTTTCATAGTGTATTACTATGATAACATTTTTATTTTAAAATAAATATTCTAAAATTTCAAGAGAAGTGGAGAGAAAGAATAAAAATCAAGGATTTGATGAATACGGAAGGGAAAATCTATGGAGAAACAGTGAAGATTCAAGCCTGATAGTTGTAGATTTTTATTGCGAAATAGTGGAACATCAAGTTGGAGGAGATATAGGGACTTTCCTTGCAGAGATGAACTTTATTCTATAGCTTGTGGTGGTCAGTGACCACTTCTGATCAAAGAAGTTGTTTAGTTACTAAGCATTGCTGTGAAATAAGAATAAATTGTAGGCAATTAGGTGAAAGGTCATGAATGTAAGGACTAGATTTGGGTTTGGGGAAAAAAAAAAAGAAATAGGTCTCAGAAGGAATACTCACCAGACAAGATTTGGATAACTGATGGATTATTAAATCTGAATAAAGCATGAGGATAAAGATGTGATATATATCTATATCTACAATAGACTAATAGTCATAAAAAAGAATGAAATAATGCCATTTGCAACAACATGGATGGACCTAGAGTTTATCATAATAAGTGAAGTAAATCAGACAGAAGAAGACAAATACCATATGAGATCATCTGTATGTGGAATCTAAATTATGATATAAAAGAACTTATTTACAAAACAGAAGCAGACTCACAGACATAGAAAACAAATATATGGTTACAAAAGGGGAAAGGGGGTGGAGTGTGGATAAATTAGGAATTTGGGATTAGCAGAAAGAAACTACTATATATAAAATAGATAAGCAACAAGGCCTGCAGTACAGCAGGGGGAACCATATTCAATACCTTGTAATAAATGGTAATGGAAAAGAATATATATGTGTGTGTGTGTGTGTATATATATATATATATATGAGAAAGGCATGGCAACCCACTCCAATATTCATGCCTGGAGAATCCCATGGACAGAGGAGCCTAGTGAGCTACAATCTGTGGTATCTCAAAGAGATGGGACACAATTTAGCAACTAAAAAACGACATATGTATATATAAATGTGTCTGACTCTTTGCTTAGCCTGCCAGGCTTCTTTGTCCATGGGATTTTCCAAAAAAGAACAATGGAGTGGGTTGCCATTTTATTCTCCAGTATCCATATCTGTATGTATATCTATATAAAACTGAATCACTTTGCCGTACACCAGAAACTAGCACAACATTGTAAATAAATCAGCTATGCTTCAATAAAAAGAAGAAGAAAACAAAGAAGACTTGGAAATCTATATCTGAAGCAAAAATACAGATATATGTGTATGTCATATATACATACACAAAAAGCAGCCAACTTGGGGTACAGCAGGTTTATTTTTGCATTTTTAGAGTATGGGGAAAGGTGATGGAAATCTATTCAAACAAGCATTTATTTGAACAGGTGTATGCATAATTAAACTGATGAGGTGACTTTTCCAATGAAGTTGTTTTAAAAATGCATTAAAAATATGAAGAGTCCTCCACAAATGTAAAAGGTGTCACCTTTAAAGAAAAGAGCATCCTAAAAGACATTTCATTGCTAAGAGAAATAGTATACCTTTAAACCAATAGAAAATGAGCTGAATTTACCCACTAAGTGAATCTGTAGACATGAGTAGCTAAACGGAGCAACTACTGCTCCATACTATCTCAGGCCCATCAAATACTATAGGCACAGATAACCTGAAGATTTCAGAGATCTCTCTTTTCCAAAGTGAGGTAAAAAGTATCTGATTGTTTACCCAGAGATCAGGAGTGCAGTGAAATCTGATATGCTTTTTAAGACAGATTGCTGCTGCTGCTAAGTCGCTTCAGTCCTGTCCGACTCTGTGTGACCCCAGAGATGGCAGCCCGCCAAGCTCCCCTGTCCCTGGGATTCTCCAGGCAAGAATACTGGAGTGGGTTGCCATTTCCTTCTCCAATGCACGAAAGTGAAAAATGAAAGTGAAGTCACTCAGTGTCCGACTCCTAGTGACCCCATGGACTGCAGTCTACCAGGCTCCTTCATTCATGGGATTTGCCAGGCAAGAGTACAGTCTATTTAAATTTCTCAAAGGCACTCTAAATAAAACAGAAAAGCGTGGGCAACAATAGCTATTTATCCTCATAAAGTAAAGGTACTTCTGAAAAGTGAATAATACATGATAGCNTTCATGGGATTTGCCAGGCAAGAGTACAGTCTATTTAAATTTCTCAAAGGCACTCTAAATAAAACAGAAAAGCGTGGGCAACAATAGCTATTTATCCTCATAAAGTAAAGGTACTTCTGAAAAGTGAATAATACATGATAGCAAAAAAAAGTATACAAAAGATGTAAAGCAAATGAAAATGGATTTTTCACTAATTGCCTGAGAAAACACTGAGGAAGGAAATAGTATGTAATATTGAAGTCAGACTTGCTCAAAGCTCCTGCACTCTCAGGTTACTTGAAGATACAGAATGATTTTCAGAAAGAAAACAAAAACAAAAGCTATGTAAATGACCTCACTAGTACTAGGGATCTGTATGTAAACAAACAAACAAAAATAAAATTTTCAAAGAAAAGGCAAAAGCTATAAGCATGTGCTAGTTGTTCAGGCATGTCCTACTTTTTGTGACTCCTTGGATTATAGCCCACCAGGTTCCTCTGTCCATGGAATTCTCTAGGCAAGAATACTGAAGTAGGCTGCCATTTCCTTCTCCAGGGTATCTTCCTGACCCACGAATCCAACACTAAAAGAATTGCAGGCAGATTCTTTATTGTCTGAGCCAACACGGAAGCTCATATGCAAAATATAAAGAGGCATCCTCTGTTGGCAGCTAAAACATTTCACAGAGTAGGCATTACACAATTTTCATTAAGTGATGGCTTTCTACTAAGTCTTACATCATTTTTAAGGGCATTATCATTGCTAAGATTATATTTTTTTCTGTTCAAAAAGACATTTCTGGTCATGTTACCATCTATGAGTGCATTCAGCTCAAAGAAGTCTCATGTAAAAGAATTAAATTTAGGTCTCATACTTGACATATTCAAATTGCAAACGAGATAATATAAAAAGAAGGAAAAGTAGTAAAGTGGTAAATATAAGGTCCTAGAATGGAATAAGCANTCTATGAGTGCATTCAGCTCAAAGAAGTCTCATGTAAAAGAATTAAATTTAGGTCTCATACTTGACATATTCAAATTGCAAACGAGATAATATAAAAAGAAGGAAAAGTAGTAAAGTGGTAAATATAAGGTCCTAGAATGGAATAAGCACACATATGTCTTTTATGTTGACCTTATTGTCCAAAACAGAGTTATTTATCTAATTGATAATAATATCCAAGGCAATAAGTAATACCATGGAAAAAAATTAAAATGATAAAACACTATTCAAATAAAAGGTGTTAGTAATCTACCAGCCCATAGGTAATTTGCTTAGAAAAACCAGCTTCTGATTTTCTGTTCTAATTAAACCAGTATATATTCAACCAATTTTAAGTGCTATGACACAGAAAGACAACTATTAGGCCTCTTTTGAAGGGACTTTCTTTATACATCTCAGAAGAGTGACTAACACTTAGGAAATGTACCAAAAGGAATAAAGTCTGTCACTCAGAGAACTCAGTTCTTTCTTGTTGAGCTACATTTAGAGCCACCGTCAAATTCAATGCTGGTGTGCAGAATACAGAGCTCTGAATGTGAAGTGAATCATACGATATGCAAGACAAGAAATCGGAAAGTCTCTAATTTCATTCAATATCAGGAGCAATAAAGATCAAAATCAAGAGAGCCAAAGGAAACAATTCAGGCAAAAGTTTACTGATTCCTAATGCTTTTGAATACTTGGGCAATGCAAGACCAATTCTTGTAAGTACAAAAAAGAAACCACTGAAGGATTTAAAGCAAGGAAGGTTGATTTACAAAGAAACTTACTTCTGCTTTGGGGACTATAGATTGAAAGTGAGAGAGTGAGAAAGGGGAAGATTCTGTTACAGTAAACCAGATGAAAAAGATAATGGTCTTCCCACTCTACTGGCTGTTCTTTTTCATTCTCTTTCCTTGGTTCCTCCACTTAGCTCTGTCCCTTAATTTTGAGGATTCCAGAGCTCAGCTTTTCTTCTTTCTACCTACATTCACTTTTTGGTGGTCAAGCCCCAAGGCTTTCCCTATCAAATATTTCCCAGTAATTTGCAAATGTCTATCTTTCACCTAAACTTTAGGCTCAAGTGCCTACTTGATAGTTTTGCTTGGACGTCTAACAAATGCCTCACACCCGAATGTTAGAGCTCCCAGACTCTTTCTCAGATGTGTTCCACTTACATTTCAGTAGATGGTAAATCCAAACATTCAATTGCTCAAGTGAAACAATAAAGTCATTTTTGGTTTCTCTCTTTTCTCAACCCACATTACATCTCTTAGAAAATCCTCTTGGCTATACGTTCAAAAATATCCAAAATCTGAGACTTTCCCACAACATTAACTGTTAACACTTTCCTCTGAGGCAGTATAATCTTTGCTTGGATATAGTACGATGGTTTCCTAATGTGCCTCCTTGCATTAGCTCTTTATAGCCTATTTTCGGCCCAGCAACCAGTATTTGTAAATATAAGTCAGCATCATATCATGATTCTGCTCAAAACCTCATAAGAACTCTCCATTTTACTCCAGAGCTAGAGACCAAATGCCACAAAGCCATAACCCCTGGTGAACACAGACTGGGTCAGTTTTAATATTGGTTGGTGTTAGCTGCTACCTAATAAGTTACATCAAAACTTAGATTTAAACAATGAACATTTATTATCTCAAAGTTTCTATAGATCAGGGCTGTAGTTGGGACATTTCTGTAGCTCAGGCAACTTAGTTGGGACATTCTGGCTGCAAGTCTCTCTTGGTGTTGTTGCTAAGTTTTCAACTGTGTTTGTGGTCTCACTTGAGGAGCTGAGCAGGACCCATTCCCCAAATCAGGCTAATGGCTAGACTATTCACTTCCTTGCACATGGGCCTCATGTATTCATGACATGTCATCTGTCTTCCTAAGAGGAAGTGATTAAAGAGAAAGGGAACATGTAAGAGTTCCCCTGACAGAAGCTTCAGTCTTTTATAACCTAATCTTGTAAGTGACATGTCATTATTTCCATTATATTCTATAGACTAGAAGCAAGTCACTAAATCACAATGAAAGAGAGGAGAATTAAGCTCCATTTCTTGAGTACCAAGCTGCCAAGGCGGGAGTCTCAACCTCAGTGAAATCATTGTTTTGTCCACTGGTGGAAGTATTCCTGCTTTTGAAAGGATTGCTTCTAGATCAGCCAAGATTAAAGTAGCTGGGACAGGAAACAAAAGTATAGTAGTGGATCACTAGGTGTAACAGTGAGAGGAGTCAGTCCCATTTCCATCTTTTGACTCTGAGCTTGCGAATGCTGACTATGCATATAGGTCTTTGATTCTAATACTATGCCTTTTCATATGAAGGGCTTAAGCATCCTCAGATTTTGGTATCCTCAAGGGTTCTGGAACCAACCCCCCATATCCATGGGACAATTGTATATACAGATTTTATTTTCTGTTTTAGATATGTGAATAAACACCTACATGTTGATATACATTATTTAGATGAAATCCCTTTCTTCCTTACAAAAAAATTCTCTAGTAACCTATATTTGAAAAAAATCTGAAAAATAATGTGTATATATGTGTGTATATATATATATATATATATATATATATATGTCTTAGTATATATTTATATGCTACATGCTAAGTCACTTCAGTTGTGTCCAACTCTTTGTAACTCTATGGACTGTAGTCTTCCAGGCTCCTCTGTCCATGGCATTCTCCAGCCAAGAATACGGGAGTAGGTAACCATTCCTTTCTCCAGGAAATTTTCCTGATTCAGGGATAGAATCTAATTCTCTTATGTCTCCTGATTTGGCAGGCAGGTTCTTTACCACCAGTGCCACCTGGGAAGTCTCAGTTCAGTTCAGTTCAGTGGCTCAGTCGTGTCTGACTCTTTGCGACCCCATGAATTGCAGCACAGAAGTCTCATATATGCATATATATCAGTATATCTGTAAAANTTGGCAGGCAGGTTCTTTACCACCAGTGCCACCTGGGAAGTCTCAGTTCAGTTCAGTTCAGTGGCTCAGTCGTGTCTGACTCTTTGCGACCCCATGAATTGCAGCACAGAAGTCTCATATATGCATATATATCAGTATATCTGTAAAACTGATTCCCTTTGCTGTACACCTGAAACTAACACGACATTGTAAATCAACTAGACTCCAATGAAAATGGTAAAAAGAAAAGGTATTTGTGGCACATTTTTGTTTTCATTCAACGAGTGTGTGATGAGTGCCTTCCCAGTACCAGGCACTATGCTTGGGGCAGGACTAGAGGAGTGAGGGAACAGTTAAATGATGGATCAGACAGCCAGCCTCAGCCTTCATGAACCTTAATTTAGCTGGGACGGATAGAAGCAAATTTGCAAGCTACAGTGATAAATGGTGATCACAAAATCTTGGCTTCCTGCCACCAGGAACACAGATGTAGCCACAGCTTCTTTCCCCTTTGAAAATAATGATCTCACATAAAAAGAGCTCATGTTTTCAAGATAAAGGTAGAATAATATATTTGAGATAATATGAAAGGAAGGTCAGGCTGGCATAATGGATTAGATGACAGAGAGACCTGTATTCCTTAAAATTTTTCTCTTTTACTCTGTCTTTTTTTATTGATAAAATATGATCTTAAGTTTTTAAAATTTCCTTTCTGATGAAATTTTGTGGCTATGGAAACATGAAATGAATTAGTAAAGAATTGGATTCAGATACTACATTGTTTTCTATTGCTGCCATTTATAAATTACACAAATTTAGTGACCTTAAGCAGCACAAATATATTTTACATTTCTGTAAGTCAGTAGTCTAATAATACAGGTCTCATTGGGCTAAAATCATGATGTTAGCTAAGCTGACTTCCCTTCTATAGGCTCTAGGAGATAATCTGTTTCCCTGCCTTTTCCAGCTCTTAAAAAACTCTCTGTCTCATTTTTATGTGTATAATTAAAATAAAATGCCTTTCCATGCACAAAAGAAAACAGCACTGAGATGTTAAATCCTCCCCGTGCTGACAGCTCCCTCTAACCGCAGCTGTAAAAGGTCCTTCACATTTAAGGACTCAGTGGTTCCACTGGATCTATCTATATTAGATATTCCAGGGTGAACTCCTTATCTCAAGGTCTTTAACCTTAGTCATATCTGCAAATTCTCTTTTGCCTTATAAGGTAAGCTATTCACAGGTTCTAAAGATTAGGATGTGGACATCTAAGGGACTGTCATTTCTCCTCATAAATATTTGTAAACTAAATATTTAAATTCTGCTGTCAATTGATCAGTGCATACATAAATACAGAGGCATTTTAACCAACTTCCCCAGAATGCATAGCACGTGTGACAGTCTAATAGTAGTTCCCTCAAATATACCCACAACCTAACTAGTTAACACTAATTTGGACATGTACTCCATGTGTCCCTGACAATGAGTTTGTACCACATGTCCAGACATCTTTTTTTTTTTAATTGAAATATAGTTAATTGACAATGTTGTGTTAGTTTCAGGTTTATAGCAAAGTGACTCTGAAGTGTGTGTGCATGTGTATACGTATACCTATATATGTATATATATTCTTTTTCAGATTATTTTCTCCCTTACACAGTATTATAAAAATTGAGTATAGTTCCCTGTGCTATACAGTAGGTCCTTGTTGTTTCCCAACCTCCTAACTTATTTCTCCCTTTCTTTCCCCAGACATTTATTTCTGATAAAGCTCTAATATGGTTACATCAAAAGAGGAGAAGGTAAAGATAATATTTCCTGACTTTTATGTATTAGAAGTATGTATTCATTGTTTGGGTTGGCTGTCAGTTACACTCTACCATAAGTTGCCAAATCTACCAATTCCTTCTAACTGTGAAACTATTAAATGTCTTTCAGAATTTTAAGTTATCATCTAGTGATTCTAGTCCATGGACATGTGTCCAAATAGGAAGACATTTAAATACTACATGCCATATGAACACACAAAATAGATCAAATTTCAGGGATGTTAATTGCTATAAGCATCATATATTAATGCTTTGATTTGAGGGAAACAATAAAAATATTAATCTATTCCCTTATAAAACTGAAAGCAAGTTGGTTAGAGTGCAATTATTTGAGAGAAAGTGATATATTAGGCCCAAAAATACTGACATATTTTAAGCAGTTGATAAACGAAAATAGATTCATTCATTTTAAATTATTTGATCAAAAAAAACTATATAAAGGGTAATAATTCNAGTGCAATTATTTGAGAGAAAGTGATATATTAGGCCCAAAAATACTGACATATTTTAAGCAGTTGATAAATGAAAATAGATTCATTCATTTTAAATTATTTGATCAAAAAAAACTATATAAAGGGTAATAATTCTTTATTTTTTAAAAAAGGAACATTTTTCCTTTCGAGAGATCAGATCTCAATTGAAATTTGCCTAAAATCATGTAGTTTGAGTTTATTAATTTTCATCCAACTTTCAAGAGGAGTGGAGGCATACATAAATTAACTACTTTCTCTTAATCTTCTGATTCTTGAGGTATATAGTATTTTTAAAACTAAAGTGATTCAAACTAAATCTGATATTTAACTTCTCTGGTAATGTGATTAAAATAAATTAAACAAAATAAATATTTATTAAAGTTCTACCACAAAATAAAGAAGCTTTGGGAGTTTTCTGGCAGTCCAGCAGTTTGGACTTTGCGCTTCCACTTCAGGGGTATGGGTTCAACCCCTGGTCTCTGGCTTGGGAATAAGACCCTCAAGCCAAGAAGTGTGGTAAAATAATAACAATAATAAAAGACAAATTTGCTTCACCGCTAATTTGCTAATTTGAAAGAATAGCAAATTGTATTATGTTTCACATTTAGAATCAAAATTAAGTAGGTGTATATGCTACTAGATTTACTACTAATAAAGTGCTCTATCAAAATTCTAATCTTCTCCATTCCACAAGATGAATGGAGGAAACATGGTGATAGTTGACCATAAAAACAATTCGGTTGTACTTGACACGTAACAATCTGTAATTCTGAGGACGAATGATGCCATATTCAAGGTGAATTCCAGAAGCCAACCCTGGATGAATGTTCTGAATCTGCTTTGTTTCTGAATCCTAATGCCTCACGGGAGGTAGTTTTGAGGCCCTCCTTTTTGTGAAGAAAGCAGAAAAGCAAATTCCCTTCATCTTCTTTCAGCTGCCTATATCCATTTCTAAGCACAGTTCCATATTTGTATAGTTTGGTCAGAAACCAAATATTGATATGAAACAAAATCTAGCTTTTCATAGTCAATATGGCCCCTTTATGATCCTCCATATGCCTTCTAGCTTCAGGGTAAATATATTTTGTCCTGGAGAAGGTAAAAGTCACGTGCTAGGGCATTACCACTGGGGAGGCTCGCCTGGCTGTGACCACTGCAACTTTCAGTTTGTTAAGGTCCCAAAATTAGAAGCAGCCCCCTAAAACTTTTCAGTTCAATGCTTATAGGGTTGTCAATTAAGATGAGAAATTTGAGTGAAAAAATTGAAGCTATAACTGTTCCTGATATTCAGATAATTCTAATCTATTGTCCTAAGAAATGAAAATAAATGAACATGTTAAGTTGTGAAGCATTATTGCTTGTTGTTGGCTTTAATTTTTCCATTTGGTCAATAGATCAGTTGCTCTGAGATTGGAAGTTCAATTCTAAATATAAGAGTTAATTATTTGGAAAACTATCCTGAAGAGTATTGTCAAAGATAATACAAATGGTGTATAAGTAGAGAAAAACATAACCTTTCTTCTGAATCTGACTTTCTAACATGCTCTGTCCTTCTAAAATACAATATATACTTTAAGAAGAATTTAAAAATCCAGTTTTAAGCTGATTAACTCTATTTGTAGAAATATTTTAAAGGGAATATTTCCTGGTCTTTTTCAAGTAAACATCTATATATATAACTTTTGAAATATAACTTCCCATTGATATTTTTAAAGTCAATTTTGAAGACTTTAAGCAAAATGCAAATATTTAGACATGACAAAAATACTATATTAGGAAAAGTGCTTTAAAATATAACAAACTGCAAAAGCTCAGAAGCCTTTAGCCAACAAAAGAGGCATGACAAGTGAAAATTAAATGATCTATTTATAATTTAAAAATGTACTTTCGAAAAATACTCACAACTTCACCCAACTTGATATTTGAAATTCAATTTTTTAATACTTCTGCAAAAATGCAGTGAAATCCTCATGTAAAGATCTACCCTTGTTTTTAATTGAATATATTCAGTTTTCTTTTTTACTTTTAGAGCAACTTATAGTTGGGGCGAACTTTTGACCAAATGAACCATGACTCAGCTCTGTACTGGGGCTTGGCCTATTTGTCCTTGGAACCATTCCTCAGGCTTCTTCTGCTCTTTTGGATTCCTCATTCCACCCCACTGTCACTGAACAGAAAAGCATTTTCTATTCATAGGTTCCAGAGTCAGATGCCTTCTGGCAGTATTTGGCCTTTGGGAAGAACTGAAAGGAATCTCCTAGCATGGGCAGAATCTACTGCAAAGACATATTTTTGTTGCTGTTATTTGTCTTTTACAATTTTATTTATATGTTTATTTATGGTTGTGTTGGGTCTTCATTGTTGTGTGAGGGCTTTTCTCTAGTTGTGGTGAGCAGGGGCTACTCTCCAGTTTCGGTGCACGGGCTTCCTGTAATTGCTTCTCTTGTGTGGTCCATGGGCTCTAGGGCACCCACGCTTCAGGAGTTGCAGCATTTGGCTCAGGAGTTGTGGCTCCTGGACTCCAGAGCACAGGCTCAATAGTTGTGTTGTATGGACTTGTTTTCTCTGCAGCATGTGGGGTCTTCCTGGACCTTCCTGCATCTTCCTAGATCAAACACATATCTCCTGCACTGGCAGGTGGATTCTTTACCACTGAGCCACCAGGGAAACCCAAGGAATATATTTTTAGTTTCAAGTCCCTTAGAATAGGTTCATCTTGTTTCAAATTCTCCCTCTAGTGCTGATCCTTGGTACAAATAATAGAACCTTTTCCCTTTCTCCTCTAGCCCTTTGTCCAGGAGGTGGTCATGTTTTCCAGATAGCTTCCTGGTACGTTACCATTCCTTCTTTCCTTAGATTTTTATCATTTGTGTACCAAATTCTTGCACTATGTTCACTGTTTACTCTGGTGTAAATATTTGCAGTGTTTTTACCATTCCTGATTCGTATTTAACTGTGTTCTGTAATTAGAACTGTTCATTGTCTACACACTATAACATGGAATTTCTAAGGACTCCTTTGGATGAAGAGAGGGTTCTGAGTCCACATAAAATCTTTGAAATTCTCAACCTAAGTGCAAAATCCAAGTTCCCTGCGTCCTTAATATCTTCCAGTCTCTATCCCTAACCTGATCTGCCATTTTAATTCCTTGTTTCTGTCCAAAGTGAATGCTAGGAACTCTAGCCATATGCTTTCCTGTGATCATACATTTATTGATACCATTGTCTCTTACTGAATACTATACATCTCAACTGTACATCTAGAAATCTAATCCAAAGTTCCTGACCCTGAACAAACACAGGAGATTCTCATTATTTGCAGATTTTATATTTGGAAATTTGCCTACCCTCTAAGCATAGTATCACATCTCCGCATTTTTTGGTGTGTGTGGTTTTTTGGGGGGTGGGGGTGGGGGTGATTTAACTTTTCAAACTAGCTCCCAAGTGTAGTGCTAAAGGGCTGTCTGGTATTTCTAACTGCAAGAAGATTGGAGAAAATATATGTGTTCAATAAGCTTTGTTCAGTAGTGAGTTTTATGCTGTTGACCATGAGTTCAGTGTTAATGAATCAACAATAGAACAGGTCCACCTACTTAGAATTTCTAAGTATCATTGACATTTATACACTATCATGTGTAAAATAGATAAATAGTAGGAAGCTTCAGTATAACACAAGGAGCTTAGCCTGGCACTCTGTGATGACCTAGAAGGGTGGGATGGGAGCAGGGAGGAAGGTTTAAGAGGGAGGGTGTATATATATATATAATTACATCTGATTTGCGTTGTTATATGGCAGAAACCAACACAACATAGTAAAGCAATTATCCTCTAACTTGAAAAAGAGAAGATTCTTACGTATTAAATAAGGTGTCTTTAAACAGAAATACACATGAAACAAGGTTATGCTGATAAAAGTGTTGTGACCAGATGTTCAGGCTCAGTATTCTCCTAGAAGCAGCAGTTTGATATTTGCAAATTCAGTATTCGTAATGACTTCATTGAGCATAATTAAACATGAATAATGAGAAACCACTCTACTTCCCTTTCTGGGTAGCTTCCTCTGATAACCCTTCCTTCCAACTTTCCCTTTACCCAAAACTTACTCCCTCCCCTCTTCTGATTAAGTCATGCTTAAATATTGAGGGTGGATAATAGAACTGTCTCTTAGAGTTTTTGCAGAGAACAAATTCAAAGAGGCAAAATAAGCCATGAATAAGAGGGTAATCTAAGGCAGTAAGCCAGAAAGAAAGGACAGGAGTGTGTCAAATAATGGAACCACAATGGAGTATTGAAAACTTACATTCACAGCCAGAAGTAAGGAAGGCTCAGAGAAAATAATAAGCAAGGGGATTTTTAGAAAAAGTCTTCAAGTAGTATTATTGAGTTTGAGCAGCTTTTATGTGCTCTTGATAAAATTTTTGTGAAACACTGGATGCATTAAAAGTGTCAGAGATTATGTACCTATACTATATTTTTTAATGACCATATTATATGCTAACTATACTGGAAGCTCAGGATCTGAGAATGATTCATTTGTGTTAACATTTAGTAATCTCCTACACAGTATTCACTATAAATATTTCTTGAATAAGTACATGCAAGAATAGATTGTTATATCCTCCATTGTATAAAGGATCTAAGAGAAGCAGAAGATATAAGAAGAGGTGGCAAGAATACACAGAAGAACTGTGCAAAAAAAGATCTTCATGACCCAGATAATCAAGATGGTATTATCACTCACCTAGAGCCAGACATCCTGGAATGCAGAGTCAAGAGGGCCTTAGGAAGCATCAGTTCAAACAAAGCTAGTGGAGGTGATGGAATTCCAGTTGAGTTATTTCAAATCCTAAAAGATGATTCTGTGAAAGTGCTGCACTCAATATGCCAGCAAATTTGGAAAATTCAGCAGTGGCCACAGGACTGGAAAAGGCCAGTTTTCATTCCAATCTCAAAGAAAAGCAATGGCAAAGAATGTTCAAACTACTGTGCAATTGCACTCATCTCAATGGAGAAGGAAATGGCAGCCCACTCCAGTGTTCTTGCCTGGAGAATCCCAGGGATGGAGGAGCCTGGTGGGCTGCTGTCTATGGGGTCGCATGGAGTCAGACACAATTGAAGTGACTTAGCAGCAGCAGCACACACTAGCAAAGTAATGGTTAAAATTCACCAAGTCAAGCTTCAGCAGTATATGAACTGTGAACTTCCAGATGTTCAAGCTGGATTTAGAAAAGGCAGAGGAACAAGAGATCAAAATGCAAACATCTGTTGGATCATTGAAAAAGCAAGAGAGTTCCAGAAAAACATCTACTTCTCCTTTATTGACTAAGCCAAAACCTTTGACTGTGTGGATCTCAACAAAATGTAGAGAATTCTTCAAGAGATGGGAATACCAGATCACCTGACCTGCCTCCTGAGAAATCTGTATGCAGGTCAGGAAGCAACAGTTAGAACTGGACATGGAACAACAGACTGGTTCCAAATAGGAAAAGGAGTACGTCAAGGCTGTATATTGTCACCCTGCTTATTTAACTTATATGCAGAGTACATCATGCTAAATGCTGGACTGGATGAAGCACAAGCTGGAATCAAGATTGCCTAGAGAAATACCAAAAACCTCAGCTATACAGGTGACACCACCCTTATGGCAGAAAGTGAGGAAGAAATAAAGAGCCTCTTCATGAAAGTGAAAGAGGAGAGTGAAAAAATTAGCTTAAAACTTAGCATTCAAAAAACTAAGATCATGGCATTGGGTCACATCACTTCTTGGCAAATAGGTGGGGAAACAATGGAAACAGTAACAGACTTTATTTTCTTGGGCTCCAAAATCATTGCAGAGGTGACTATAGTCATGAAATTAAAAGATGATTATTCCTGGGAAGAAAAGCTTGGACCAACCTAGATAGCAATTAAAAAGCAGAGACAATATAGTATACTGACACATACATATGGAATTTAGAAAGATGGTAATGATGACCCTGTACGTGAGACAACAAAAGAGACACAGACATATAGAACGGATTTTGGGCCTCTGAGGGAGAGGGAGAGGGTGGGATGATTTGGGAGAATGGCATTGAAGCATATATACTATCATGTAAGAAATGAGGCACCGGTCTATATTCGATGCAGGATGCAGGATGCTTGGGGCTGGTGCACGGGGATGATCCAGAGAGACGTTGTGGGGTGGGAGGTGGGAGGGGGATTCAGGATTGGGAGCT
>SJYV01052386.1:145366-156015 GCA_006410875.1 Neotragus pygmaeus | reverse complement strand
ATTTAGGTCATACCTGAATGGTCTAGCGGTTTTCCCTACTTTCTTCAATTTAATTCTGAATTTGGTAATAAAGAGTTCATGATCTGAGCCACAGTCAGCTCCCGGTCTTGTTTTTGCTGACACTATAGAGCTCCTCCATCTTTGGCTGCAAAGAATATAATCAGTCTGATTTCGGTGTTGACCATCTGGTGATGTCCATGTGTAGAGTCTTCTCTTGTGTTGTTGGAAGAGGGTATTTGCTATGACCAGTGCATTTTCTTGGCAAAACTCTATTAGTCTTTGCCCTCCTTCATTCTGCATTCCAAGGCCAAATTTGCCTGTGACTCCAGGTGTTTCTTGACTTCCTACTTTTGCATTCCAGTCCCCTATAATAAAAGGGACATATTTTTGGGGTTTTCTACAAGGTCTTGTAGGTCTTCATAGAACCGTTCAACTTCAGCTTCTTCAGCATTACTGGTGGGACATAGACTTGGATTACCATAATATTGAATGATCTGCCTTGGAAATGAACAGAGATCATTCTGTCGTTTTTGAGCTTGCATCCAAGTACTACATTTTGGACTCCTTTGTTGACCATGATGGCTACTCCATTTCTTCTGAGGGATTCCTGCCCACAGTAGTAGACATAATGGTCATCTGAGTTAAATTCACCCATTCCAGTCCATTTTAGTTCGCTGATTCCTAGAATGTCGACGTTCACCCTTGCCATCCCTTGTTTGACCACTTCCAGTTTGCCTTGATTCATGGACCTGACGTTCCAGATTCCTATGCAATATTGGTCTTTACAGCATCAGATCTTGGTTCTATCACCAGTCACATGCACAACTGGTCCCTTGGACTGCAAGGAGATCCAACCACTCCGTTCTGAAGGAGATCAACTCTGGGATTTCTTTGGAAGGAATGATGCTAAAGCTGAAACTCCAGTACTTTGGCCACCTCATGTGAAGAGTTGACTCATTGGAAAGGATTCTGATGCTAGGAGGGATTGAGGGCAGGAGGAGAAGGGGACGACCGAGGATGAGATGGCTGGATGGCATCACGGACTCGATGGATGTGAGACTGAGTGAACTCCGAGAGATGGTAATGAACAGGAAGGCCTGGCGTGCTGCAATTTATGGGGTCGCAAAGAGTTGGACATGACTGAGTGACTGAACTGAACTGAACATTCTGTCCTTGATAAGTAGACCACAAATAAATCCATTCACCTTTGTTTAAATTCTATGCTAAATCTAAGCAGATTCTCAGGCACCTCGCATAAGAAAAAGAAATACTGTGTTCTAGATAATGGATGTGAGAAGTCCAGTGACTAGAAAGCTGTAGTTTCCATCATCAATTAATAAAGACAACGATAGGTGTTAAAGAAATAGCTCGTGAAGCTGGAGCCTCCCAGGCTCCCTTCTCACCCAGTTGCCTGTTGGGTTTAAGAGAGCAGCATAAAGCTGGGCTATCCCTCTCTTTGGTTCTGTATTTTGGGGTCTCTGGCAACAGCTGCATTTCTTCATGCTCCCATTGGCCAGGCTTCACTGCTTCCAGCTTCCATGGATGACCTCAGCCCTGAACCATAACCCACCTCTTCTCTGTGACCTTCCGATCTAGGGGTGATAGTGGAAACCTGCTGTCTATAAACTCTGTGTCGCTCCAGAGTTTCTCCATCTGAGTGCTCAGAAGTCCACCAAAGAGCATATCCTAAACCCTGACTGATCTAATACCTGTGCGTGTATATGTGTTGTCATCTCCAAGTCGTGTCTGACTCTTTTGCAACCCCATGGACTGTAGCCCACCAGGCTCCTCTGTACATGCGTTTTTCCAGGCAAGAATACTGGAGTGGGTTGCCATGTCCTTCTCCAGGGGATCTTCCCTACTCAGGGATAGAACCCACATCTCCTGCATTGGCAGGGGGATTCTTTACCACTGAGTCACTAGGGAAGCCTGGATCCAATGCTTAAGAAAGCACAAGCCTCTAGATCTGAGTCCCACACCCACATCCACAGACTTGTCGAATCTGATTTCATCTTCTCCTATCTAATAGCGTCCCTTCCCCAATAATGGCAAACTCCCCCACATGCCCTTTCTGCTTTTCTCCATTGCTTGTTTTTTTAGTTTTAACTGTTTAATTATGTATATAGTTCACAGATACAATTAGATTCTAGCAGAATCATCTTTCTAAAAGCCCTTTTCTTGACTTCAAATTCCTACCTAGTGACTGCTTCAATTTCTTTCTTTCTTAGCAAATTTAATCCACATGTTGTCTAAATTGACATCGTCCACCTCTTCACCTTGCAGTCTTTTTCAAGCTAACTTCAATCCTCATTGCTCTACCTGAAACCTGTTGTCAAGTTGGACCAATCTTTAAAGCATGAGACCAAGTAAAACCTTTTCCATCCTCATTTTCATTGCCTTTCAGATAACTTTTGACAAAGAGCCAGCATTTCCTTCTGAAATCTCTGGTCTCTCCCGAACTTTAATATTCCATGCTCTTCTGGGTTTCTTGTTTGTTTCATTGCTGATTTCGACATATCCATCTCATTTCTTGGCTCTCTCTCTTCAGTTTAATCTCAAAGTTCAGGACTTCCTAAGTGCTTAGAACAGGTCCTCTAAACATCTCTGACCTCATTTACTCACTGGGTGATCTAATCTTTTTATGGCTTTGAGAAGCATCTCTGCAGTGAAGGTTCCTAAAATTTTAACTTAGTTAAACTTTCATAAGCTTTTCTGAGATTCATATCCATTTTCTAATTGAAATCTCTACCTAGATGTTTCATGGGTATCTTATAGTTAAGCTGTACCAATTTAAGTCTCCATTTTCTCAGTGTTTGGTGTCTTACTTACCTCATGAAATTAGATCAATACAAGCCTAGGAGCCCTTTCAAGAACTCTAGGGGACATATTCTGATCTGTTGGCAATGTAAGTAACTTTTCAAAATACTTTTATTTGCTTTTGGCTGTACTCTGTCTTTGTTGCTGTGCAGGCTTTTCTCTAGTTAGGGAAAGCAGGGTCTGGTCTCCAGCTGTGCTGCTCTAGCTTCTCTGTAGTTGCTTCTTTTGTTGCAGAGCACGGGCTCTGGGGCTCATGGGCTCAGTCATTGTGGNTATTTGCTTTTGGCTGTACTCTGTCTTTGTTGCTGTGCAGGCTTTTCTCTAGTTAGGGAAAGCAGGGTCTGGTCTCCAGCTGTGCTGCTCTAGCTTCTCTGTAGTTGCTTCTTTTGTTGCAGAGCACGGGCTCTGGGGCTCATGGGCTCAGTCATTGTGGTTCCTGGGGTCTAGGGCACAGGTTCAAGAGTTGTGGCACAGGCGCTTAGCTGTTCCACCACATGTGGGATCTTCCTGGACCAGAGATTGGACCCATGTCTCCTGCATTGGCAGGCAGGTTCTTCACCACTAGCACCACCTGGGAAGCACTGTCAGTTCAGTTCAGTTCAGTTACTCAGTCATGTCTGACTCTTTGAAACCCCGTGGACTGCAGCACGCCAGGCTTGCCTGTCCATCAACTCCTGGAGCTTGCTCAAACTCATGTCTATTGAGTCAGTGATGCCATCTCATCCTCTGCTGTCCCCTTCTCNCCCCATGTATTTGCCATGAAGTGATGGGACCAGATGCCATGATCTTAGTTTTCTAAATGTTGAGCTTTAAGCCAACTTTTTCACTCTCCTCTTCTACTTTCATTAAGGGGCTCTTCAGTTCTTCTTCACTTTTTGCCATAAGGGTGGTATCATCTGCATATCTGAGGTTATTGATATTTCTCCCAGCAATATTGATTAAAGCTTGTGCTTCATCCAGTCTGGCATTTCACATGATGTACTTTGCATGTAAGTGATATAAGCAGGGTTACAATATAAAGCCTTAACATACTCCTTTCCCAATTTGTAACCAGTCCATTGTTCCACGTCTGGTTCTAAATCTTGCCTCTTCACCTGCATACAGATTTCTCAGGAGGGAGGTCAGGTGATCTGGTGTTTCCATCTCTTGAAGAATTTTCCACATTTTGTTGTGATCCACACAGTCAAAGGCTTTGGCTTAGTCATAAAGGAGAAGTAGATGTTATTCTGGAGCTCTCTTGCTTTTTCGATGATACAACAGGTGTTGCCAATTTGATCTCTGGTTCCTCTGCCTTTTCTAAATCCAGTTTGAAAATCTGGAATTTTGTGGTCCATGTACTGTTGAAGCCTGTGCTGGAGAATTTTGAACATTACTTTGCTAGCATGTGAGATGAGTGCAATTGTGTGGTGGTTTGAACATTCTTTGTCATTGCCTTTCTTTGGGATTGGAATGAAAACTGACCTTCTCCAGTCCTGTGGCCACTGTTGAGTTTTCCAAATTTTCTGGCATATTGAGTGCAGCACTTTCTCAGAATCATCTTTTAGAATTTGAAACAGTTCAGCTGGAATTCCATCACCTCCCCTAACTTTGTTCATAGTGATGCTTCCTAAGGCCCACTTGACTTCGCATTCCAGGATGCATGGCTCTGCTGCTGGGCTAGGGGGACATCCCTGTATCAAACTTCTTGAATGGCCTGTCCAGTTACCAGGGACCCCAGGGTCCACAGCAATCACTGGTGCTTGAATCACCTTGCCAGACCGTGGAGCAGGCAGTGGGGGAATGCTTATTTCCTAATGCTCCTTGGCCATGTAGAGTCCTGGTACATATCCTGTGTGTCCCTAAACTAAAATTCCCAGGAACCCCTGGGGGCATCCCCACACTATTTACCAGGGGTGGAGGGTACCAAAGATTGATGAGAAATGTAGTCTGTGAAACACTCAAAATCTCATGTTGCTGTGTAAAGATCTTGGCCACCTCTCTCAAAGGTATTAAATGTATATTTTTATGTGCTATGCACCATGCTATGCTCATTACAAATATTAATTATTTAATCCACATAAGTATATACTATTATTCATTTCATTTTTATGGATGAAGAACCTGCAGCAGAGAAAGCTTAAGTGACATACTGAAGGACATAAAGCTAGTGAGTGAGCTAGCCGTGATCTCAGGACAAGACCATTCAGTTTCTGAGGTCAAGTTTATAACAGTGTGTCTCAAATTATAATAAAATTATAGCTAACACATTTATTGTATTTAACATGGCCCATGCATGCATGCATGCTAAGTCACTTCAGTTGTGTCTAACCCTGTGCAACCCCATAGACGGCAGCCCACCAGGCTCCTCTGTCCCTGGGATTCTCCAGGCAAGAATACTGGAGTGGGTTGTCATTTCCTTCTCCAGGGCCATGCATCAGTTCAGTCGCTCAGTCGTGTCCGAGTCTTTGCGACCCCATGAATCACAGCACGCCAGGCCTCCCTGTCCATCACCAACTCCCAGAGTTCACTCAAACTCATGTGCATTGAGTTGGTGATGCCATCCAGCCATGTCATCCTCTGTCATCCCCTTCTCCTCCTGCCCCCAATTCCTCCCAGCATCAGGGTCTTTTCCAATGAGTCAACTCTTCATATGAGGTGGCCAAAGTATCGGAGTTTCAGACTCAACATCAGTCCTTCCATTGAACACCCAGGACTGACCTCGTTTAGGATGGACTGGTTGGATCTCCTTGCAGTCCAAGGGACTCGCAAGAGTCTTCTCCAACACCACAGTTCAAAAGCATCAATTCTTTGGTGCTCAGCTTTCTTCACAGGCCATGCATAGTCGTGGTTAAATATACTAAGTTTTTTATGCGAGTCTATTGTTATACTGATTTTATAGATGAAGAAACGCACAGATGTTAAATAATTTGTCAAAAGCCAGTAATACAGAGAGCCAGAATGTAACACTGGCTACTCTGGCTCCAGAGACTTTGCTTTTAATTACCACAACATACTTACTCTCAACTGTGCCATGGTTTCTACAGAACAAAATAAATTCTGATTTTTTTTTCAAGGTAGAAGAACAAAAGCATGCTGAAATTCTTAGAAAGGGAGGCAGAATGTGTAACTTGTTGGGAAGCTAGGATGACAGTATGACCGTCAAAATCTTCCAAGTTGGAGGAGCTCAGGCTACAGAGTTCAGGAAGATTTAAGATTGTTTAAGATTGTTGCCAAGGTGCTTGAGTCCAGCCAGTTGAAAAATGAAGGCCTCCCAGGAGGAGAACCCACTATTAATTCCTCCAGCAAGCTAGCTAAACTTCATTGCTAAGCAGAAAGCAAGCAGAATGTCTTTTTAATTCTTATGGGAATGATATGGATGTGGCAGGCAGACATATGTCAAATGTATAGCCTCTTTTTATAAGAATCAAAGAGGCAAAGGGGGCCATCTATATTGTTAAAATAATCTGCATATGATCTGGGATTAAGACTTAGGTCTTCTGGTGATATTCAGTGAAAGTAAAGATGTTAATTGCTCAATTGTATCCGACTCTTTGTGACCCCAAGGACTATAGCTTGCCAGCCTCCTCTGTTCATGGAATTCTCCAGGCAAGAGCACTAGAGTGGGTAGCCATTCCTTTCTCCAGGGAATGTTCCTGACTCAAGAATCAAACCCAGGTCTCCTGTATTGCATGCAGATTCTTTACCGTCTGAGCCACCATGGAGACCCTCAAGTGTCCTTATTATATCATGTAGTCCTTCCACTGGTTCCTCATAGGAGTTTTCATAATATGCCAAGAAATAAGGCAGTAGGCTTGATAGCAACAAACAAACAAAATACATGAAAAAGCAATACCAGTTGTCAAGAAACAAGGGAATTGATATCTGGTGATCATCTTACCAAGGAGAACATTTAAAAGGTTAGCTTTATTAAACATAGATCTTGAGGGATAATCTTTTAAAATATGTTTATGTAATTTGGAGGGAAAGAAGAAGAAAGTAGTGATAGGATTGACTTTTGCTTTTTAAAAATTCTTTTTGCATTCTACTTCTTTACAAAATATTTTAAACTGGGATACTGAAAAGAGCTACCAAAGACATTTCTGCAATTATAAAAATATATAATGTGTAGGACCAGCTCATTTAGCTATTATTTAGATATATCATGAGAGACACATACAACAAAGAACTTGCAATAGAAGTATCAGTTGTACTAGAATCTGGTATAAAAAGATCAATATTTAAGTAAAAAATCTCAAGAAATATGCCTGTATATAGAATACATTGTCACTGAATTTTAATAAAAGGTGCATTTGTTCTCAATGTTTAATTTTTCCATTGCTATATTCTGTGAATGTTAAAAGAATAGAATTCATGGCATCAGAATTAGATGCAGAGGCCCTGTGCAAAGATGGATTGAGTCAGAGCTATCATAGATGCATAGACTAAATTTAATGGATGATTTTATCCCTATTGTTGTCATATTTCCTGAAAAATACCGAGAAGAGTGCTAGTGCAGGAGAAGAGTCATTTGTCAAAAATTCTTGGATCGAAACAAAGAAAAATACTATTTGTTATCACTTATGCTTGGAATCCAAAAAAGAGCGGGGGCTGATTTTAAAGAAACAGTGAGTGAAGTGGGGATTTCCATGTAGGGGTTGCTAAGGAAAGGAGGAAATGGGGAGATGTAGTCAAGGGTAAGAACTTTCTTTTGTAAAATGAGTAAGTTCTAAGGATCTACTGTAAAGCATGATGGCTATAGTTAGTAATACGATAATGTGGCGAATCCCATGGGCGGAGGAGCCTGGTGGGCTGCAGTCCATGGGGTCGCTAGGAGTCGGACGCGGCTGAGCGACTTCCCTTTCACTTTCATGCATTGGAGAAGGAAATGGCAGCCCACTCCAGTGTTCTTGCCTGAAGAGTCCCAGAGATGGGGGAGCCTGGTGGGCTGCCGTCTGTGGGGTCGCACAGAGTCGGACACGACTGAAGCGACTTAGCAGTTAGCAGCAGCAGCAGTAGCAGTACAATGTGAACTTGAAGGTAGCTGAGAGTAGCTTTTTTGTTCTCACCACACAAAACACACACAAACACAAAAGAGTTAACTGTGAGCTGGTGGATGTGCTATTTATCTTGATCCTGATAATCATTTCCCAGTGTATTTATATATCAAATCATGTCAACTATTTCTCAGTATATCAGGGGAAAAATAAGATGACATTTTAAAAAGTTCTTCTGCCAGATGTTTTTCAAAATTCATAACCTGTTTTATTTGAGAAATATAATAGGAAGCATATTTCAAATATTGTATAACCTTCCCCAAGGAGTTTGGGGCTACCCTGCAATCAATTATATTGATATTTACAGTAAGTGGAAAGATAGACTATAAATGGTCTATTGTCAGATTAAGTTCAATCAGTTCAGGTTTTGCCCTTTCAATGCATGTTGAGGTAACGCTTGGCTTTCTGAAATTTTGTTTTTCAAAATTGCACAGCAAGCTTTGTGGACTTAGCCAGAAGCATCATTGTGATTAAGAGTGCCATCTAGTGGCAGCACGTTGATCTGCATACAAATAAATGCTCTCAAGGAAAAAAGTGAAGAGGTACTGAAGAGCTTGATGAAAGTGAAAGAAGAGAGTGAAAAAGTTGGCTTAAAACTCAACATTCATCAAACTAAGATATAGGCCCCAAATTAAACATATCAACAATCTTCATACAACTTGTATGTAGGTACTTCTATGATATGCTTTTTACAAACTATGAAATCAGTGAAAAGAGAAAATTGGAAAGAAGCATAAATCTTAAAAACTCAAAAGAGAAAAGCAAACGTTGCCTGACTCAAATTTGAGAAGGATTAGGAAGAATGAAAATACTCTAAAAAAGAGTAACTCAATTGCACTTCACTCTTCTTATTGACAGACCATTAAAATCTTAATAAAATGGATCCTTTCCAATCATCTTGAGGAAAGAGTTCTTTCTAAATAAGAGCATTTTTATATCCTGGCATAGGAATTTTTGACAGTCCTAGGGTTTTAGCTAAAAATGCTGCTTTTATTATTAGTTTTCACTGCCTTGTCTAACAATGAATTCAAAATGACATCAAGATTTGGAATTTGATTACATTTCCACTATGGATCCTGGGCAGACTTTTCTGATGTTTAGTGGGATATCATATTGAAGATTGCTGATATGTTTAATTTGGGGCCTATATCTCAAATATGTTCTGCTCCTACTTCTGCCATAACCAAGTCAAATGATTCAAAATATTTCATCCATTTTACTAGCATATTTCACCCATTTTCTGCATATTGAAGTTCTAATTATGCTTCAAACCAATTTAATAAGAGATTCATGAAGCCCTTTTTGCAAAGCATCTCTAGGCTTTTGCAACAGCTTTCAAATTGCCCTCTTCCTTCCATATTCTTAAACTCAACTCTGTGTTCTTCCAAACCAGTAAAATCTGTCCTCTAGAGAGTAAGATTAGGGGATGAGCACTGAGGAGTATCCAATTTAAAAGCAGAAAAAAGACAGGAAGGGCCAGGATAGTGGGATCAATGGAAACTTAATGAAAAAACAAGGATTAATACACAGTCCAGGCTGGGAAGACACACTACAGTGTGTGATACCAAAACCCTTGTGCACATTGGATGACCAAAGGGTAGTAGGTTCAACAGAAAAATGGGAATTGAAGCCAGACTGCAAGGAGATGAGGAATGTCCCTTATGCCCAGAACACTTCCTTGGTACTGATCTTTCTATCCTGCCATGTTCTGTTTTGTTAATAGTTGCTTGTTCATAGTCTCTCTCTATGAGATATGAATGTTTTATGAAAAGTCCACTTTTTTTTCACCTTCTCACCCTCTGTGTGTGACAGTACATATGTATTTCATTTATTTGGATTTCTGTTAACTTCAAATCACTTCTTTATTAGTTTGTTCTCACACACTTGTGTGCTGTGCTATATCATTTCAGTCATATTCCCCTCTTTGTGACCCCATGGACTGTAGCCGGTCAGGCTTCTCTCTCCACGTCATTCTCCAGGCAAGAATACTGGAGTGGGTGGCCATACCTTCCTCCAGGGGAATCTTCCTGACACAGGGATCCAACCTGTGTCTCTTATTTCTCCTGCATTGGCAGGTGGGTTCTTTTCCTCCATTAACAACCCTAGCACCCGAGAAGCTGAATAGGGCTATGCCAGTGAGCTTCCCTGGTGGCTCAGAGGGTGAAGAGTCTGCTTACAATGAGGGTGACCTGGGTTTGATCCCTGGGTTGGGAAGATCCCCTGGTGAAGGAAACGGCAACCCACTCCAGTACTCTTGCCTGGAAAATCCCATGGACAGAGAAGCCTGGTAGGCTATAGTCCATGGGGTCCCAAAGAGTCAGACACGACTGAGCAACTTCAGTTTAGTGAGAGCAAGAACATAGGGGTCTTCAGCACAGCTTAGAGGCTGTAGCAACTCTATCAGTTCAGTTCAGTCGTTCAGTCATGTCTGACCCCATGAATCGCAGCATGCCGGGCCTCCCTGTTCATCACCATCTCCTGGAGTTCACTCAGACCCACGTCCATCAGGTCTGTGATGCCATCCAGCCATTTCATCCTCGGTCGTCCCCTTCTCCTCCTGCCCCCAATCCCTCCCAGCATCAGAGTTTTTTCCAATGAGTCAACTCTTCTCATGAGGTGGCCAAAGTACTGGAGTTTCAGCTTTAGCATCATTCCTTCCAAAGAAATCTCAGGGTTGATCTCCTTCAGAATGGACTGGTTGGATCTCCTTGCAGTCCAAGGAACTCTCAAGAGTCTTCTCCAACACCACAGTTCAAAAGCATCAATTCTTCGGTGCTCAGCCTTCTTCACAGTCCAACT
>SJYV01052386.1:27293-136996 GCA_006410875.1 Neotragus pygmaeus | reverse complement strand
GTGGGGGGCGGGGTGCACGGAGGACGGGGTGCGCGGAGGGGGACGAGGTGCGCGGCTCAGGCCCGGGGTGCGCAGCTCAGGCCCGAGGAGGCGGGGACCGCGGTGGGGGACGGGGTGCGCGGAGCGGGACGCAGTGCACGGCTCAGGCCCGAGGCCCCCGCTGCCCTCAGGGGCAGCAGACCACGCTCACACCCACGGGGGACGCGCGGCGTCTCCGCTCGGCTTCCCCAGGCGGCGCTGCTACAAGCAGGGGGATAACCCTGAGCAGCCGGCCCCCTGCGCCTGCCAAGGGCACCGCCTTGACGGGACGCACCTCAGCCTCACCTGCACGCGGCCGTCCAGCTCCTGCCCGGCCTGCCCGGCCCGCAGCGCGCCCTCCAGCGGCTCCGCGGCCTGCGCCACCGCGCGCTGCAGGCGTTCCAGCATCTGCCTCTTGTCCGGGTCCGCAGTCTCCTGCAGCCTCAAGGCGAGCGGCTGTGCGTGTGAGAGGCCACACCGTTAGCCCCGCTCAGCAGTGCCCGCACTCGCTGCCGGCTCCCGGCTCCAGGCGGGAGAGGCCGGTCCTGCCCCCCCGCCCGCGGCCTCCGGCGGTCTGGGTCCCCGGGGCGTCATCCCGCGTGTCCCCAAGAGGCAGGTGGTGCTAAGGTCGCAGGGCCCGTCGCTCTGACGTGACCCTGGACAGAGGCAGCTGCCCTAAGGCCGTGTCTGGGACACAGAGGTGTCCCCCATGACGCCTCCATCAGGGGCCCCACCGCTCAGCTAGAGGATGACTGCTAAGCTCTAATTTTATTTCTACTTTTTCTGGCGGAGATAATACATCATAAGCACAACGATAATCGTTACTGTAATTACTAAAGACGGTGACTAAGGAAAAGAACTTGCCTTATCTGACCTCAAAATATAATAACCATAATCTGTAATACTGTTTTTTCAAAACAGAATGTTAGACTGGAGAGAACTAATTTATGCAGGTAATTCTGAAAACCTCCAGGACCACCCACTTAAGAAGTCGGGCAGCTTCGCCTCTTGCTCACACGCCTTTGATTCGGTTGAGACTCCATGTGGAAGGTCCCCAGGTCAGCGCTGACCACAGTGACGGGCGCCGAGCGTCTCCCGTAAGGGACGGGAGTGGTCGTCCCCCCACCCCGCCCCACCCTCGGGGGTCTCTGCTGGTGGTTTTCCCCACGGCCTGGGGGTGCTCCATGATGGAGACCTCGTGACTCTGAGTGTCACGGAGCCTGCTGATGACGGCCCCTGTGCTGGGGACGAGNACACAAAATGTTTGAACTCCAGATAGTCATTGAGAGATTAACTGTCTCATTTGATAAGGAGCCAAGTTTATTTCTGAGCTAGATAAAACAAAATGCATAAAGTAGCCATCTCTTTGATTTTCTAAGCTTCATATATATATATATATAAAAAACTGCAAAGCTATCCACCGAGATTATTCACTTGTATTGCCCTACAAATGACTTCAATAAATGGTAATTTAAATAATGCAATGCCAAGAGGCAGTCATCTAAGAAAATATTTCTGCATCATCTACCAAAATACTCTCATTTCTATCTAACCCAAAGCATATTGTTTTACCTTGCTAAGACACAAAATTTCTAGGGGGCAAAATTAAAGTCTTAGATGACACAGTTTCAGATTTTTCTAATGTTCTACTTCTATTATTTTATAATGTCATATATTACAGAAGCTCTATTCAGACTAAAAAAAAAAAATGGGAAAACTTGTATAGTCTAAAAAACTGAATGCTTCCTTTAATTAGAAAATAGTTAGACAATCACCCATTGTGCTTTCTCTTCCTATTGACAGCTACGAAACTGTCGATCAAATTTTATGTTCAGTTGCTATGGTATCTGCCAGCTCTTCTCTTGGCTTAATTTTTTTTTTTTTAACATGAACTTTGCCTATATATATGTATTTTACTCGCATCACCTCAGATCTTTTGGGACTTAGATGCAACATAAATATGTATAAATCTGTTTTCACTTTGACCATCCAGCTAAAACTGTTTGATTTTTAAAGTTTTTTAATTGAATNCATGAACTTTGCCTATATATATGTATTTTACTCGCATCACCTCAGATCTTTTGGGACTTAGATGCAACATAAATATGTATAAATCTATTTTCACTTTGACCATCCAGCTAAAACTGTTTGATTTTTAAAGTTTTTTAATTGAATATTTCTGTACAGACTTTTAAATAAATCTTTTGCTTGATTAAAAAAATTCTAGATTTTTAATATAAAAATTTTGGATAAGTCCCAAAAGTACACAAAAGAAAATTTAAATTATCCATAATTTTTGTGATTTGTTTGGTTGTTAAAAAAAATATAAACCTATTCAAACAAGCTAAAGCCATGAGGGACACTGTGCACATATACAGGGGCTATCATGAAAACAGAACAAGAAAAGACAGATGACGCTTAAAAGGGAAGAATCAGGAGCTATGGGGGTCTGATTCCCCCTTTCTTTTGGCCAACCTTATCTCTTTTCTCTTAATTTGGCCTTGCTGCTTTGGTATACATCCCCAGGTGGCAAGAGTGGTAAATAATATGCTTGCCAATGCTGGAGACACAAGAGACAAAGGTTCAATCCTTGGATTGGGAAGATCCCCAGAAAAGGAAGTAGCTACGCACTCCAATATTCTTGCCGGGAAAAGTCCATGGATAGAGGAGCCTGGTAGGCTACGGTCCATGGAGCTGCAAAGAGTCAGACGTGACTGAGTGACTGAGCACATATGTATGTAGTTAAAAAAATAACTGAACCAGTCTTAATTTTATCATGAATTCTTGTTTCAAATTCCCAAGGACAGAGGAATTTCTTGACTTAGTTTGAGTCAGGAGCCTACCAACAGGTACACCTAAAACCTAGATCTTCAAAAGCAGCTGTAGATAATAGATTTCAAATAACGGGGTGTGGGAGATCCAATGAACTCTCCAGAGATAATGAGAACCCCCAGTCTCTTTACTGTACAAGTCACTGTTTTATCTATATTTTTCCAAATTTATTTTTTATGGTCACTGTGAGGAGCCATGGGGTCGGTGTTGCCTAACAAACAGCCAACATGAATTATTGTGAAACCAGCAGCNCCCATGATTCTTTCAGGTAGCTCCCTCTCGGGGACCCTGGAATAACTGGACCTGCTGGACGGGTCAGGTCACTTTATGAATATAAGTGATATTTAAGGTTGAAATCCTATAATGTTAATTTAACTGTAGCATAAACATTTTGTTTTCTTATTACTAAAAACAAACCAAAAACCACATTTTAAGACACACAATTTTCTGTTACTTCATAGCAAGTAGGGCTTCCCTGATAGCTCAGTTCGTAAAGAATCTGCCTGCAATGCAAGAAACCCTAGGTTAGATCTCTGGGTCATGAAATTTGCTGAAGGGATAGGGTACTCATTCCAGTATTTTTAGGCTTCCCTTGTGGCTCAGCTGGTAAAGAATCTGCTACAATGTGGGAGACCTGTGTTCCTTTCTATACAAAAAAATACATATAACTGTACAAATTTCTGCCAGAAAAAAACAAAAACAAAAACAAAAAATACAAGCCTGTCAGGAATGTAATTACAATTCACTCAAAAATCAGAATGGCAAAAATGTTTCCAGCATTTGTGAAAGAGAAATAATTTCCTAAATACAAAAAGGTTTTTTTTTTTTTTTCTTATATGCACCATTTTAAAATCTTTATTGAACTTGCCACACTATTGCTTCTGTTCCATNATTCACTCAAAAATCAGAATGGCAAAAATGTTTCCAGCATTTATGAAAGAGAAATAATTTCCTAAATACAAAAAGGTTTGTTTTTTTTTTCTTATATGCACCATTTTAAAATCTTTATTGAACTTGCCACACTATTGCTTCTGTTCCATGTTTTGGTGTTTTGGCCACAAGGCATGTAGGATTTTACTCCAAGACCAGGGATCAAACCCAACATTGGACTACCACAGAGGTTCCCCCAAAGAGTATTTTTAGTAGAATATGAAAAGACTAACTGAAAAATACACAGTACACTAAAGGAAGTCAGTTTCAGTCATATTTAAATAATGAAAAATTTTAAAATGAGATTCTGCCATTTACTTGTTATAGTGGCAAATATTGAATAATCTGAATGTATTAGTTTTCTATTGCTGTTGTGGCAAATTGTCACAAATTGAGTAGTTTAAAACAACACACATTTATTTATGTATTATGTTACTCTTCTGGAGGTTAGAGGTCTGAAATGAATTTCATGGAGCTAAAGTTCAAGACTTGGCAGAATTGTGTTCTTTTTGAAGACTCTAGGGAAGAATTTGTTTCTTGGCCTTTTTCAGCTTCTAGAGGCTGCCCATGTTCCCCAACCCATGGCCCCAGCCAGCATCTACATCAATACAACTTCTTCCCTCCTCAATTCTCCTTCTCTTCTCCTTTCACTTATAAAGACCTTTGTGTTTGCATGGCACCCACTTAAGTAGCCCAAGACAGTCTCCCATCTTGTAATCTTTAACTGGATCACACCTGCAAAGTCCTTTATAAGTCCCTCTTATAACTAAGATAATATATTCTCAGATTCTGGGGATTAGAAAGTGGATGTCTTTGGAGGAACATTATTTTGATAGCTAATACTTTGATAGTACCCAAAAATGACAAGGGTGTAAGGAAATAGAAAAATTGATGCAGTTTTTAGTAGATCCATTTTATAGCCCTCAGATTAAAATCCCACAAACACTTTGACTCAGTAGGAAGCCTTACATCATCCTACTTTTGAATCCTGTATCTACACTCTTAGTTCAGTTCAGTTCAGTCACTCAGTCGTGTCTGACTCTTTGCTACCCCATGGACTGCAGCACACCAGGCCTCCATGTCCATCACCAACTGCCAGAGTTTACCCATGCTCATGTCCATTGAATCAGTGGTGCCATCCAACCAAATCATCTTCTGTCATCCCCTTCTCCTCTTGCCCTCNCAGTCGTGTCTGACTCTTTGCTACCCCATGGACTGCAGCACACCAGGCCTCCATGTCCATCACCAACTGCCAGAGTTTACCCATGCTCATGTCCATTGAATCAGTGGTGCCATCCAACCAAATCATCTTCTGTCATCCCCTTCTCCTCTTGCCCTCATCTTTCCCAGCATCAGGGTCTTTTCAAATGAGTCAGCTCTTCCCATCAGGTGGCCAAAGTATTGGAGTTTCAGCTTCAACATCAGTCCCTCCAATGAACACCCAAGACTGATCTCCTTTAGAATAGACTGGTTGGATCTACACTCTAGAAAGATTAAAAAAATAAGTACAAGGGAGTTCGGTACAGCATTGTTTGTAGTAGGTAAAACTTTTAAGAATTAACTAGGGCACTGATCAGGGAGTCGTTTAATAAATTATAATAAGTCTGTGTAATGGTTTTCAATATGTATATGAAATATTGTGGAATATCTTTATGTCTTAATATAAAAAACTTGAAATACAGAACTAGTTGCAAATGTCAAGTTACATATTTCTGTTAACATGACCTTATTTAAAAATAGGGTCTTTGCAAATGTGATTAACTTAAGATGAGGTAATACTGATTAGGGTGGACCTTAATCTGATATGACTGAAATCCTATAAGAAGAGAGAAATTTAAACATAGAGACAAGCAGAATGCTATAGACAATGAGGCAGAGATGAGAGTGATGTGGTTGGGAGCTGAGGATTGATGGCCATTACCAGAAGATAGAAGAGCGGAGGTTTCTTCCCTACATTTTCAGGGGCAACATGGCTCTGCTGACACCTTGATTTGGGGCTTCTGGACTTTAGAAGTGAGATAAAACATTTTTATTCTTTAACGTCACCCACACACATCCACATGCACACACATAGAATCCCATGATCTCATATTTGTGAAAAAGTTTTATTTTACATACTTTTCTATGGTATTTTGGGTTTTTGTTGTTGTTGTTGTTGTTGTAAGCAAGGATTAGTTCAATTACAAAACCAAACGTAACACAATGTTATGCCACTCACATTTCTTAACATTCTGTAAGCAGAGGCATTGGCAACTTTTTGTGCTAGACTATTTTTTCAAGGATATTTGTATAGTGAACAGCCTTGCCTGGAAAATCCCATGGATGGAGGAGCCTGGTAGGCTGCAGTCCATAGGTTCATGAAGAGTCGGACACGACTGAGCATCTTCATTTTCACTTTTCACTTTCCTGCATTGGAGAAGAAAATGGCAACCCACTCCAGTGTTCTTGCCTGGAGAATCCCAGGGACGGGGGAGCCTGGTAGGCTGCCGTCTATGGGGTCACACAGAGTCGGACATGACTGAAGCGACTTAGCAGCACCATTCTTTCAAGGATATTTGTATAGTGAACAGCCTTAGAAGGCAGAAATAATGTCTCTCTTCGAAGCAGAGGACAGATTTATTTACTGTCTATATAATAAAAATAATGTCTCTCTTCTGGTGCAAATATTGAGATAATTTGCTTGCTGTCTCCCTATGAAAGTTTGAGGTTTCCCCAACTCTGGATTCTCCAGTTGTGAGACAGACTCACTGCATGTTCAGAACCCACATGTAATCACCTGTACCTCAGCCGTGTGGACTTGGTGGGGACAAAGGGAAGAAGTACTGATGCAAACATAAGGCTTATCCTGCTTCCTGTACCTTGAGTAAAAAAGTCCTTTGTCTCCAACCCCAGTGGCTGTGCCTTCTGCCAGCAACCATGAAACTGTAGGTTCAGTTGTTAGTTTCCGAGTATAGTAAAACCCCTTCATGGCTCTTGACACAAAATTTGATTAAAATAAGATGCACAAAATTGTAATCTAAGTTTTATAAAAATTGACTTTATAAATAAATTTAACATTTGACATACAAAGTTAAATGAAATACCCCAAATGATCAAATTGTCCATTAGGAGAGAAAAAGGAAGCATTTAGCATCCAAGCGATTGTTGGTATCCCAAAAGAGGTTCACTTATAATAGTCTCTGACATACGATAGCGTGTTTTTGTTTTAATGTGTCAGAAACCAACATCTCCAACTATTACCATTATATTGGGAAAAAAACTATGTAGAAGTAGAATATAATATATCAATAGACTATTTGAAGGGGTGTTGGAGAAGACTCTTGAGAGTCGCTTGGATTGCATGGAGATCCAACCAGTCCATTCTGAAGGAGATCAGCCCTGGGGTTTCTTTGGAAAGAATGATGCTAAAGCTGAAACTCCAGTACTTGGCCACCTCATGCAAAGAGTTGACTCATTGGAAAAGACTCTGATGCTGGGAGGGATTGGGGGCAGGAGGAGAAGGGGACGACAGAGGATGAGATGGCTACATGGCATCACCGACTCGATGGACATGAGTTTGAGTGAACTCCAGGAGTTGGTGATGGACAGGGAGGCGTGGCATGGGGCGATTCATTGGGTCGCAAAGAATCAGACACGCCTGAGTGACTGAACTGAACTGAACTGAATATAAAGAGCATCAAAATTTCATGTATTTCTACAAAAAGACAATTCAGATTTGGGGGGGGCGGGGAAGTTCTAGTAAGAGATTCTTAAAGACTAAAGGAAAATAGTCATTTAAAAATATCTATTACAGAAACTTTAAATAAGAACAAACTTTGTATTATTAACATTGGGTTTTTTTTAATTATTTGCATACTTTGTATATTGAAAATGCTTTCTGCTTTTATGACAAGTAGTAACATCCAGGGGTTGAGAGAATTAAAATTAAGTGGTCTCATTTACAATCTGCTTCCTTCTTCATCCATTTTACAAATTCTGAAAAGCCTACTTAGGACATTTTTCACATGGCTGGTACCAATCTGAGAAAAATTGGGACAGTTTCTTTTTCTCTGCAGGGCTGAAGAGACTTTAAGCAGGGCTGCTCTGAATCTTAGTTCAACATTTCTTCTGATAATAAGGACGGGAGATTGTATTCTTGTATGTGGGGGCGAATAGCTGTCTACAGTCGCTGGTTGATCTGCCGTCACCTCTCTTTCTCTTTTTCTTCAATTTCTGCTTTGTTCAGTCAGATCATCTCACTTCCTTGGTCCAAAGCCCCACACTGGAAGATGGTCAGAGTCTTACAAATCGTAAATCACTCACATGGTCCTACATGACCTGGCCACTCAGCTCTGTCTTCACTTCCATTTTCCCAAAAAGCAAGCCTGAAAAAATGCTTACAAGCAAGAAGTTTACTTGGGGAAGTGATTCCAGAGAAGCACAGCGAGAGAACTAGAGACAGCAAAATGGAGAAGCATGACCAAGGGTGTATTATGAAGGTGGTTTTCTCCGTGGGCAACGGCAGCTACATCCTGCCAGGCTCCTCTGAGGTCACAGGTCCTCTGTGCCTGCGTGTGATGGGGGAAAATTTATTCATCGGCAGTCACAGCCCATTAGTCATGGGCTGCTCCTGGGGGTGATACCTTGGCAATTCAAGGTGTGTTCAGGAGCCAACAGAGCAAAGCAGAACCTACAGATGTCCTCCCACCAGGTAGCTCTAGCTGCACAGTGACACAGGCCCTACTTGCTCAGCTGAAGCAGCAATGGCCAGAGCTACAGAGCGACAAGACCAAGAAGATGTAAGTGTTCCCGGCACTCACCCACCCTGCCACCCACACAACCCCTCTCTGAGCTCCTTTCTGCCATTTTCCCTTTCTTTGGCAGTCCTTCAACCAAACCAGGCACCACCTGCCTTAAGGCATATTTGCTTTAACTCCTCTGTCTGTGTGAAATGCTACTTCCCTAGGTTTCTTCAAGTCGTTGTTCAGATTGCATTTCTAAAAGACAGATACTGACTGCTTTCATGAAAATCACAACAATGCTCTTCCCCCTCTGCCCTACACCCCAAAGTGTTGGAAAAAATCAATACACAGAAATCACACGTCCTGTATTCATAGCAGAGCCCAACAGAAACAAAGGCTCCTTGCACTCAGTCAGTGAAAACTCACAGNAAAATCACAACAATGCTCTTCCCCCTCTGCCCTACACCCCAAAGTGTTGGAAAAAATCAATACACAGAAATCACACGTCCTGTATTCATAGCAGAGCCCAACAGAAACAAAGGCTCCTTGCACTCAGTCAGTGAAAACTCACAGCCTCCCAACTTCCCTTTCCCCTTTGGGGAAGTCTTCTTCCTTTGTGAGGAGAGGATTTGCAAACTCTGATTTGCAATTCTCTGCTGATTTTGAATGGGGCTTCCCTGGTGGCTCAGATGATTAGAGTCCACCCGCATTGCAGGAGATCTGGATTCAGTCCCTGAATCGGGAAGATCCACTGGAACAGAGAATGACTTCCCACTCCAGTACTTTTCTTGGAGAAATCCGTGGATAGAAAAGCCGGTTGGGTTACAGTTCATGGGGTCACAAAGAGTCAGACACGACTGAGCAACTACCACACACACACACACACCGATTTTGAATGCATCCATCTTTGCTGGAGAAATATCTATCAGTCTGTTTGTTTCAAGTCAACACTCTCAAACCTTCACAGCTTTGATCCCTCATAAACTCAATCCCTGAACCTTTCTGTTTTTTTCATCTCTTGGCAATTATTACCTTTAAATTTACCTTCTCACTTATTACTTGTGTTTATCATTTATAACCTGTCTTCCCATCCCTGATCTATAGAATTGAAGAAGGAATTCATAGGGCCTGGACTCCATCTTAAGCCTGTTCACGCTGATCATGCTCAGCCACCTTTCCAATGAACTCTGAACTCTGTGTTTAGTGCCAATGAAAACAACAACAGAAGGATAAGAACCCCTCCAGACCGGGGAACCTTGAAGATCATATCTAGATTATTCATCGCCTAAGAGAAAACATACATGAATCACCCCTTCTTCCAGACAGTCTATAAATTTTTCTGTATCTATCAGAGTGTAACCTTGGGCTTTTTGATTATTGGCTAATTGTTTGACTGTTTGAGGACATGCGCACATAGCACGTGAATGATGGGGTTATTGGGATTGCATTTTCCTTGGTTTATGTAAGTCTCAAGGAATTTGGGGTGGTGGTGGGTTCAGACATATGCAAATGGGGTATAAAAGATTTTCACAAATGCTGGTAGGGGTCCTTGGCTAAAAGGAGACTCTGCCTTGGGCCCACCAGTGTAATAAACTGTACTCCACTATCTGTATTGTCCTTCTNAATTTGGGGTGGTGGTGGGTTCAGACATATGCAAATGGGGTATAAAAGATTTTCACAAATGCTGGTAGGGGTCCTTGGCTAAAAGGAGACTCTGCCTTGGGCCCACCAGTGTAATAAACTGTACTCCACTATCTGTATTGTCCTTCTGAGTGAGTTTGTTTCCCAGAATGCTGGCTACAACAGAATGGGGGCTCTTTGACTTGTTAACTGATAAACATTTTAAGCAGTCTTTGAGGGCAAATTCTGTCTTTTTGTTTCATACATTTTGATTCAGATAATTACTCAGGTTACAAAACTGGAAATTAAGGAAAAAATGGCTTACCTTTTTGCATTAACTATTATATGTTAATGCTCTTAGAAGAGGTAATCAAAGTGCTCAAGATTAGAAAATGCTAATGCTTAAATTTAAAGCAAATTGCACTTTTATGAACCTTCTAATGGCACCAAGTGCAAATCTCTTGTAATTAAGTCATTTTCTCCTTATTATAAACCATAGGTCACGTGATGAATACTTAATGTTAAAAAGATGACTACATAGTCTAATAATAGCTAATCAACAGCTGTAAGGAAATAGTATTATAAATTTTATTATTGAAACATCATTTAACAAAGTTAGAAATTCCTCACTCATTTTTATTCACCTGCTAAACGGTAAAACTTCCATAAGCCTCTTATCTTTATCCATCAGAGGGCACACAGATGAAAACTACAATCACAGAAAGCTAATCAGATTGGTCACATGGACCACAGCCTTGTCTAATTCAAAAAACAATTAGCCGTGCCATGTAGGACACCCAAGATGGACAGGTCATGGTGCAGAGTTCCGACAAAAGCATCAGTTCTTAAGAGCTCAGCTTTCATTATAGAAAATCTCACATCCATACATGACTACTGGAAAAACCATAGCTTTGACTAGACGGACCTTTGTTGGCAAAGNTCCAATTTGCCTTGATTCATGGACCTAATATTCCAGATTCCTATGCAATATTGCTCTTTACAGCATCAGAATTTGCTTCTATCACCAGTCACATCCACAACTTGGTGTTGTTTTTGCTTTAGCTCCATCTCTTCATTCTTTCTGAAATTATTTCTCCACTGATCTCCACTAGCATATTGGGCACCTACCATCCTGGGAAGTTCATCTTTTGGTGTCCTATCTTTTTGCTTTTTCATACTGTTCATGGGGTTCTCAAGGCAAGAATACTGAAGTGGTTTGGCATTCCCTTCTCCAGTGGACCACGGTTTTTCAGAACTCTTTACCATGACCCCACCTGTCTTGGGTGGCATTACACAGCATGGCTCATAGTTTCTCTGAGTTAGACAAGGCTGTGGTCCATGTGATCAGATTGGTTAGTTTTCTGTAATTGAGGTTTTCAGTCTGTCTGCCCTCTGATGGAGAAGGATAAGAGGCTTATGGAAGCTTCTTGATGGGAGAGACTGACTGAGGGGGAAACTGGGTCTTGTACTGATGGGGCCACGCTCAGCAAATCTTTAATCCAATTTTATGTTGACGGGTAGGGTCTGTGTTCCTTCCCTGTTATTTATCTGGGACCAAACTATGGTGGAGGTAATGGATATAATGGGGACCTCCTTCAAAATGTACCATGTAAGCACTGCTACGCTCAGTGCCCCTAACCCTACAGCAGGCCACTGCTGACCCACACCTCCATGACTGAGAGTCTAACAAATAATAGAAGGTGAAAAGTGCCATGAAAACAGCACAGCACATACATAACAAGGTGAGGGAAGATTTCTGAAGTATTGAGGGCCCACAAGAGGCCTTACAAAGTGGTGGCATTTGAACAAAGTTCTGAAGGAGGTCAGGGTGTTAGCTGTCTGTGGGTTATGCCCTCCAGGCACATGCAGGAGCCTGCAAAGATCCAAAAATGGAATGTCTTTGGCACATTCAAGGGATAGAAAGAATGGCTGAAGTGTGGACAGGTTCAGAGGCTGAAGAAAGTGGAGAGGAGTGGGAACTGAGGTCAGAGAGATAACAGGGAATAAGATCCTATAGGACCTTGGAGGACATTTAAAGGATTGTGCCCTTTACTCTGAATGCAGTGTAGAACTCTGAAGGATTCTGAAGGAAGAGTGATTTGACTTAAGTGTTTAATAGAAAATTTGGCTGTGATATTGGGAGTAGAATTTGGAGGAGAAAAGATAAAAATGATACAAATGAACTTACTTACCAAAGTGTAAAGAGACAGACTTAGAGAAGGAATTTAAGGTTGCTGGGTAGGGGGCAGCATGGGGGAGTTTGGGATCAACAAGTACATATTGCTGTATTTAAAATGGATAATCAACAAGGATTTACTGTACAGTAGCATATGGAACTCAGTCCAGTGTTATATGCAGCCTGGATGGGAGGGGAGTTTAGAACAGAATGGATACATGTATATGTATGACTGCGTCCCTTCCCTGTTCAGCTGAAACTATCACCACATTGTTTGTTAATTGGCTATACTCCAAAACACAGTANCTGTACAGTAGCATATGGAACTCAGTCCAGTGTTATATGCAGCCTGGATGGGAGGGGAGTTTAGAACAGAATGGATACATGTATATGTATGACTGCGTCCCTTCCCTGTTCAGCTGAAACTATCACCACATTGTTTGTTAATTGGCTATACTCCAAAACACAGTAAAGTCTTTTTTTTGTTTTGTTTTGTTTTGAGTGCTTTGACCTGCATTATTGCAGAGGCTACTGCAGTAATGCAGGCAAAGTTTGGATGGCTCAGGAGCGGGTAGTAGCTGTGGAGGTGNGTAAAGTCTTTTTTTGTTTGTTTGTTTTGTTTTGAGTGCTTTGACCTGCATTACTGCAGAGGCTACTGCAGTAATGCAGGCAAAGTTTGGATGGCTCAGGAGCGGGTAGTAGCTGTGGAGGTGGTAGGAAATAGTTAGATTCTGAATATATTTCAGAGCAACATTGGGGAGAATTTGCTGCTAGGTGGTTGTAGAACTTGAGAGGAGTTCATGATGACTACAGGGCTTTTGCCTAAATAACTAGAGGAATAGAAGAGCCATCCATTGAGATGGGGAGACTGCAAATGGAAGATAATTGGAAACAAGAGTTCAGTTTGATATGATTACCTTCCTCCTCTTTCTATTGACTTCCCAAGGATCTACATAATAGTAAGAACCCATATTAAATGCATGTTTTATGTATTTTATTTCATTCCCTCTTTAAAACAATATGATAAAGATGTTTTCATCCCCATTTTGCAAAAAAGACAAACTGAGGAATGCCACCTAGCACCTTGAATCGTATACCTTGTCCTGTACTTCCCTGGTGGCTCCATATGGTAAAGAATTTGTCTGTAATTCAGGAGACCCAGGTTTGATCCCTGGGTTGGGAAGCTTCCCTGGAGAAGGGCATGGCAACCCACCCTAGTATTCTTGTCTGTAGAATTCCATGGACAGAGGAATTTGTGAGGAAATCATAATTAGCCTAAACTGTCTGACACATTCTCCTAATCCCTTGTGTTACTTCTGTTAATGTGTGTGTGCATATACATATATACATATATATATATATTTAGCAAAGATGTAATTTGGTTTACAAAGACATATAAAATAAAGCAGCACCAATTAAAATCTAGACACATTTATGAAAATAAAGATGGGCACAAAAGAGTAGAATGAAAGATGAAGCAAAAAATACACACCCACTGAAGTGGGCAACATATATGGCTTTAAGTTTTTCAAAAGTTGAAAGAAGGGAAGATTTGATCAATTGTGAAGTTTAAAAATATTTTTGAGATAAAAAAACTCACCCACCATGAATGGAATGGATAAGTATTCTTGCTGTTAGGACCAGACAAGACTTTTTTTTCTCCAGGAGTTCTTTATCAGATAATAATAGCACATGTTCTTTTGGCTAATTTTAAAAGGCAAATAAGTTAATCATGTTGAAGAACATTTTGGGATGAAGTGAGGGTTGTATTGTGCCACTTCTTTGAAATTTGCCATATATTATACTGCATTGTTTTCTAAATTGTACAGCCTAACCTTTTACAATCACCAAGAATACTCTAGGGCAGGAAATGGGGATCTGAGGCAGGGTTTCATATCTCTTGTGCATATGCGCTAAGTTGCTTCAGTCCTGTCTGACTCTGTGTGACCCTGTGGACTGTAGCCTGCCAGGCTTCTCTATCCATGGAATTATCCAGGCAAGAATGCTGAAGTGGGTTGTCATGCCCTTCTCCAGGGATCTTCCCAATCCAGGGATTGAACCTGCATCTGTTACATTTCCTGAATTGGCAACAGGTTCTTTACCACTAGTACCATCTGGGAAGCCATTTGTAACTCTTACCAACTGTGATATGTACAGAGCCTTGGGTACAGAAGTATTCAGTACTGATTTGTTGATAGGGAATATTAAAAGCAGAGAAATGAAAAAGAAAGTTCTATGCATGATGCATGAACATATCTATTCATGATTACATATTACTCTATCACCTAGCTATATCTTAATGCAGGAATTTGCCTTGGGCTTCCCTGGTGGCTCAGATGGTAAAGAATCTGCCTGCAATGTGGGAGACCTGGGTTCTATCCCTAGGTTGGGGAGATCCCCTGGAGAAGGAAATGGCAACCCACTCCAGTATTCTTGCCTGGAGAATCCCCACAGGCAGACGAGCTTGCTGGGCTACAGTTCATGGGATCCCAATGAATTGGACATGACTGAGTGACTAAGCACAATTTTTAGATGTTCCATAGTTTTTGTTATTGTATATATTACAGTGATAGATATTTTTGAATTTGAATTGTCTGCATATCTACTCTTAGGGTAGATTACTGGAACTAAAATTATGAGGTCAACAGTTGATATCAAATGTTCTGAATATGTTTCCAAACTCTCTTCTAGAAAAGGTGTGACAATTTACACCTTCTGTAGTACTGAGGTTACCACTTTTATCTAATCAATACTTTCATCTATATATATAATAGTGTTATACCCTAATGGGTTCAGTATCCTAGAGGTTGGGGACTTTTTCCAGTTCAAAAGAAAAAAAATTCCTTCCTGCCATTAGCAATAATTATTAGTAATTTTAGTATTAGTATGGAACAACAGACTGGTTCCAAATAAGAAAAGGAGTTNGAAAAAAAAGTGCACCATTTGAGACACACTAGCAAACTGAACTCCATAAAATATTCATGGAGATTAATTAACACACCAGACTGTCTTCATTATTGCCAGCATTGCTTTTTTTTTTTAAGTTTGCTGATTTAGTAGTTAAAGTAAAAACTGATCTCACAATGATGAGCATTCTCTCTTACACCTGCTGTTTTTTGATATGATGTTCTGTACTTTTCCTAAATTATTTTGTCAAAAAGTAAGTGGAAGCCTCCTACTGTTTGTGTACATTGCTCATTTGAAACAAAAATTATTGTTCAATTATATCATCATCCATTGAGAATAGTCCTCTGAGCAACTTACAACCAGGGAGTCCTCATTATCTGTAAAAGTCGAGTGTAATCAATTAAGTAAAATGCTTCAGTGAAGCTGAAAGAATTGCCCCCTAAATATTTATCATGATTACACGCCAAGAGTATAATGCATACATAGCTAAGGCATGAGTTTCAGAATAACAACCCTGAGCAGACCTGTCTCTCTAAATCTTAGCATCAAGCAGTCAGTGATGGCCATACATTTGATTAGTATCAGTTGATATTGATTAAATAGTATAAACAGTAAATTACAATGATTCAAGATTTTGAGTAATGAGTAGCAGAAGTTTTCTCTCCTTCCAAATCATGAAGTGCAAAGTTAAGTCCATGGGATTTACAGCTGAAACCACTTTCCTATTAGTTCAACATTTAAATAGTTTTTCATGACTGCTCCTGTTTATCTCTGTATGCCCATGATGCAAGTGTATGTTGGGAGACACGCAAAGTGTGTCTCAGAATTTTTCTACTCTATACCTATAGAAAATCTGAATAATCTTGATCTCCCTTTTGAATTCTATATTCAATTACCTAGTGGATGTTCTTAAGAGAATCAAATTCCAAATATTCAAAGTTGAGTTTTCATCTTTCCACTCACAACTTTGCTTATGCCTAGTATTCCCTATCTCACTGAGTGGCTTCACCACCTTCCTAACTACTTAATTCAGAACCCAGAAGAATGATACAAAAAAGATCTTCATGAACCAGATAACCACGATGGTGTGATTCCTCACCTAGAGCCAGACATCCTGGAGTTTGAAGTCAGGTAGGACTTAGGAAGCATTACCAAGAACAAAGCTAGAGGAGGTGAGGAAATCCCAGTTGAGTTATGTCAAATCCTAAGATGATGCTGTGAAAGTGTTGCACTCAATATGCGAGCAAATTTGGAAAACTCAGCAGTGGTCACAGGACTAGAAAAGGTCAGTTTTCATTCCAAACCCTAAGAAAGGCAATGCAAAAAAAAAAAAAAAAGTTTGGACTACCACACAATTATACATATCTCACATGTTAGCAAAATAATGTTCAAAATTCTCTAACTTGGCTTCAGCAGTAGATGAATTGAGAACTTCCAGATGTTCAAGCTGGATTTAGAAAAGGCAGAGGAACAAGAGATCAAATTGCCAAGGTCCATTGGACCATAGAAAAAGCAAGAGAGTTCCAGAAAAAAACATCTACTGCTTCATTGACTATGCTAAAGCCTTTGTCTGTCTGGATCACAACAAACTGGAAAATTCTTCAAGAGATGGGAATACCAGACTACCTGATCTGCCTCTTGAGAAATCTGTATGCAGGTCAAGATGCAACAGTTAGAACCTGACATGAAATGGCAGACTGGTTCCAAACTGGGAAAGAAGTATGTCAAGGCTGTATATTGCCACCTTGCTTATTTAATGTATAGTCAGAGTACATTATGTGAAATGCTGGGCTGAATGAAGCACAAGCTGGAATCAAGATTGCCAAGAACAATATCAATAACCTCAGATATGCAGATAACACCATCCTTATGGCAGAAAGTGAAGAACTAAAGAGCCTCTTGATGAAAGTGAAGGAGAGTGAAAAAGTTGGCTTAAAACTCAGCATTCAGAAAACTAAGATGATGGCATCCGGTCCCATTATTTCATGGCAAATAGATGGGGAAACGATGGAAACAGTAACAGACTTTATTTTCTTGGGCTCCAAAATCACTGAAGATGGTGACTGCAGCTATGAAACTAAAAGATGCTTACTCCTTGGAAGAAAAACTATGACCAACCTAGACAGCATATTAAAAAGCAGAGACCTCACTTTGCCAACAAATGTCCATCTAATAAAAGCTATGGTTTTTTCCATTAGTCATATATGGATGTGAGTTTGGGTTGTAAGAAAGGCACTGAAGAATTGATGCTTTTGAACTGTGGTGTTGGAGAAGACTCTTGAGAGTTCCTTTGATAGGAAGGAGATCAAACCAGTCAATCCTAGAGAAAATCATCCCTGAATAGTCATTGGAAGGACTGATGCTGAAGCTGAATTTCCAATATTTTGGCCACCTGATGCTAAGAGCCAACTCTTTGGAAAAGACTCTGATACTGGGAAAGATTGAAGGCAGGAGGAGAAGGGGATGACAGAGGATGANCTAGAGAAAATCATCCCTGAATAGTCATTGGAAGGACTGATGCTGAAGCTGAATTTCCAATATTTTGGCCACCTGATGCTAAGAGCCAACTCTTTGGAAAAGACTCTGATACTGGGAAAGATTGAAGGCAGGAGGAGAAGGGGATGACAGAGGATGAGATGGTTGGATGACATCACCAATTCAATGGACATGAGTTTAAACAAACTCTGGGAGATAGTGAAGGCTAGGGAAATCTGCTGCAGTCCATGTAGTCCCAAAGAGTTGGACATGACTGAGTGACTGAACAACAACAAGAAACCCAGAAGTACATGCTGTCCTCCACCATTTATTTAGAATCTGAAGTTTCTAGGCCAGTACTTCACATTCTTTAATGTGTATATAAATCACTGAGATCTTGTTTGGCTACTAATTGAGGTAGTTATGAGGAATTCTGCATTTTTAATAAGCTCCAAAAAGATGCCAAAGAGTCTGGTCCACAGACTATAATTGGAGGAGCAAGATGCTAGGAAATCTAGGAGCCAAGATGCTAGGGTGACCTGAGGTCATGAAGTAGCTTATACCATAATAAAAGGAGACAGAAAATGAACAGATATACAGAAAAAATAGGAATTGTGGGAAAAAAAAAGAAGTAAATAGGCATGATATAAAGGGAGAAGAGAGTGCTGGGTAAGCTATTTAATAGGGTGGTCAGGATGAACCTTTCTGATAAAGTGACATTTGAACCCTTGCATGAGAAGCAAAAGCAGAAAAGAGGATTCCAGATTGAAGTTGCTTGTCTCCTTTTCTCCGTCCCTACAGCCTGAGTTCTAACCTTGGGCCATTGCAGAGGGCCTCTTTCCACGTACTCTAGTCTCTGACCCATTCTCTACACTGCTTTCAGAAATACCTTTTTAAAGGCATAAGTATAATCAAGTCATTTTCTAAAAGTTCCTAGTGGCTTCCATTGTGCACACTATAAAATATGATTAAACACTCTGTGAACCTCACTGCATTAGCTTCCTCTTTACCAGTGCTATCACGGTGAAGTAAATAGTGGCTTAGCATTTTTAATGTAAAATACATTCCTTTCAGCTCTTAAATAACTGCTTGCTGTATCATTGCCATTTTTTAGATCATTGCTGAATCTTTTAATGCATTGTTAAAATGCTCAAGTAAGCAACAAACATTTTTCCCATCATCAATTTCTGTTTTTATGGAGAAAATGTAGACTTTTTCAACTCTGAATGTTTGCACACAAAAAAAAGAATAAAAAATGTTGGTTTTTTTTTATTACTGTAGTATAGTTGATTTATAATGTTGCATTAGTTCCAGGCAACATATGGGGAAAAAGTACAGCAAAATATGGGAAATATTTTTTTAAATGGATATATGTACAAGTATAGCAAAGATGGCCTTTTATATTTCATATTTTAACTTCTCCTACAAATGATGGGCAATAAATTTAGAACTTCCTTAAACATGTGCAAATTCCCAAGATCCCTACTTGCTATGAGAAAATATGTTGACTTGGTTTTGGTAAGCTAGAAGTATACATTTTTCTCAAAAATTAAAATTTAAAGGAGTGCCAATTCTACATACTTGATTTATCCTTTTTAAAGTATTGTCTCATCTGCTATATTTCTTGTGCATCACCTACCCGATGGGCATGAGTTTGAGCAAGCTCCAGGAGTTGGTGATGGACGGGGAAGCCTGGTGTGCTGCAGTCCATGGGGTCGCAAAGAATCGGACACAACAGAGCGACTGAACTGAACTGATCTGTGATTAACTCACGGAGTTATGGCCCTAGTAACCAAAAAGAGAATTGTTGATTACATACATTCTCAGAATCTTAATGAGAATAAAGGCATGCCAAGTCTATGTTGAGAGCTACTTATCAATTCATAGATGCTTATCTCCTCACAGAAAGGAGAAGTTATTTTACAAGAAAAACCTGTACCAAGATGAGAGCTTGAAAAAACTGAGGCCCTTACAATCCAAGGTAGTTCCTGTACAAATCCAGTTGGATGTTAATCTAAAGCTATTTCATGTAGGATGCTGGTCAAGTTAAAGAAAGTCAGGTTCTCTTTCTTTTGTGGCTTTCTTATTACTTGGCAATCTGAATATATGACACTAAGTATACTCTCACAGAACACAAGGGTTGGAAACATTTGAATTGTATAATGCAAGGCTTAGAAGCTCAAAGGCTCATGTAGTTCAGCCTAGCTTCTCTGCTTAGGAAAATTCCACAGAATAGCAAGACAAATTATGAAGGAAGTGAACTTCCACTTCAAATACCCTAGGCCTAGAATTTTGGACCCTTCCCCTGCCTCCATTGTATTCTTTCCTATTAAAATTCCCAGAAATGCTCTGATACTACAGTTTAAATAAAGTTTCAATTGTTTTGGAAAACTTACTGGCACAGAACAAAAATGATATATTGTTTTCATGATTTCTTGTATTGTCTGGGTTCAACTGGATGGTTCTTCAGGTCTAGAAAGTATCAGCTGAGGTAACTTATGTATCTGCCTTCCACTGAGAATTGGGCTGTAAGGGGATAGTTGAGGTGGTCTCAGTTACATGTCTCGAGGAAGGCAATGGCACCCCACTCCAATACTCTTGCCTGGAAAATCCCATGGACAGAGAAGCCTGGTGAGCTGCATCCATGGGGTCGGGAAGAGTAAGACACGACTGAGCGACTTCATTTTCACTTTTCACTTTCATGCATTGGAGAAGGAAATGGCAACCCACTCCAGTGTTCTTGCTTGGAGAATCCCAGGGACGGGGAGCCTGATGTGCTGCTGTCTATGGGGTTGCACAGAGTCGGACACGACTGAAGCAACTTAGCAGCAGCAGCAGCAGTTACATGTCTGGTACCTTAGCTGGGGTGGGTGGAAGAAACTGCTTGTGTTTAACTGGTCTTTTCTTACCAACAAGATTCAGCTTCTAACTTGGGGCTCAGCTTTTCAAATAGTAAAAGTGAAAGCTATCAGGTCTATTATTCGCTTGTCTCATACGGCTATAGGGTCACTTTGCCACATTCTTTGGGTCAAAACAAGTCGCATGGCAACATATATTAAAGAAAGGGGATATTAACTCTATTTCATGATGAGAAGAACAGTATACATGTGCAGGAGTGGAAGTTATTTCTGCTGCCCATTTTTGGAAATAATCTACCAAAAAAGAATCTTTTTCTATAATTCTATTCAATTTCAACTTTACTTATAATTGTGAAATCAAAGTATTACTGTGCTCCCTTAAAGCAATTCCAAACCTTATCAAATTAGCAGAATTTTTTTAGGGATGGTGGATACTCCCTGGAACCATCTAATCAAAATATAGATTTTATAGACCATATTTGTGTTTCCCAGAATTCACATGTTGAGGTTCTAACTCCCATTATGGTGGTGTTCAGAGGTGAGGTCTTTGGGAGGTAATCAGGTTTAGATGAGGTAATGAGGATGGAGCTTCCACGATGGATTACTGTCTTTATAATAAGAAGAAAAAAAAAAGACCAGAGCTTGTTTTCTCTTCCATGTAAGGACAGAGAAAAGGCATTTGTCTTTAAATCAGGAAGAAGACTGTCACAGAAACCAAATCTGTTGACACCTTGATCTTGGACTTCCCAGCCCCCAAATTGTGAGAAGTAAATGTATGTATGTTATTTAAGTCAGTCTGTCTATAAATTTCCTTATAGCAGTAAGGCTGACTAACGGAGTAGGTAAAGCTAATTCTTTATCTAGAAAAATACTCAGGACTTTCCCCACTAACAGTTCCATTTTGCATTATTTATGTATAAAATTGAAATGACTTACCACTATCAAATTTCAATAGCAGGCATCATGATTTTTTCATAATCTATAGATCAATATATGCTGAGGTCAATAAAAATAAAGTTTTTGGCCCATGCAGAATATCTTCATGTATTAGAGAGCTATAACTGAAATTCAGTGGGCAGCAACAGATTATGCATTATAATAAAAATAATATGTAATAATATTAAAATTATGTTTATTCGTGTTCCTCACAGACCTATGGAGCCACCAGGGAAGCTCTGATTCAGGGTGTGGGTCAACTGGGCTGTGGAGGGTGTTCCCGTGTTCTCCATGGGTCTCATTCTAGGACCGGCAGGTATCCAGGGCATATGCTTCTTTGGAGAGCTAATAAGGGCATTAGAAAGTAAGCAGAAGTGCACAGTATTTGTTAAGACCTGGTAAGACCTGGAGAAGGGGATGGCCATGCTCTCCAGTATTCTTGCCTGGAGAATTCCATGGACAGAGCAGCCTGATGGGCTATAGATCATGGGGTTGCAAAGAGTCGGATACGACTGAAGTAGCATGCATGGCAAGACAAACCATACTGCACTTGCTGAAACAGGTCAAAACTAACATGCATGGGAGAGGGCACTGTATTTCACAGATTCAAGGTTCCTGCAAGGTCACATGCAGAGGATATAAGTAAAGAATAGCAAACAGTATTCCCATGTACTCACAGCAGGACAAATCCCATAGATTGACCAAATCTGTGGACACACTTGGAGTGGCATATATGGTACGTAATGAGTTAAAGATAGATGATCTTGAATCATCTAAAAACATTGCATAATGTTCAATAATTTTAGTTCTTTAGCAAATCAAAATGTTTTTAAAACATTTTAACACCAAAAATGATTGTCTCTAATTTCATCAAACAATTATTTTTTGTTATGATGCCATATTATTGATACTATTGTACTCCTTCTAATATCCAATTTAAGACTATGATTCCTATACTCCAAAATCATATTGTTCAGATTTTTCTCTATATTCATACTAAAACTGTAGTAGAGCTGAACTTTTAAAAAAAAGATATTTTCTTAATTTTAACTTTATCTAAGGAAATTCTAGAAATATATTCTAAAATAAGGAAAGCATAAGCATTCAAAACTGCCCATACTTCCACTCCACCATACTGCAACAGTATTTAACATGCTTTTTACATATTTCTTTTCCTTTGAACTTGTAACTATTGGAGAAAATCATCAAGAAGACCTGACTGCCTTCTGATGCTTGAATGTGACCTGAGGAATTGGAGTCTCCTCACCTGCTCCTTTTCCTTGGACTGTAAGTTCTGCCCACTTTCCCTGTCTAGGAGTTGCTTTGGGGACATAGGCATGAAAGAGCAATATGTTGTTGAAACCATCTGGATGGTTTATGTGACCGAATCCAGTATTTAGACCTCTGTATAGGTCAGACTTTATTTTGGGGGGCTCTAAAATCACTGCAGATGGTGATTGCAGCCATGAAATTAAAAGACGCTTACTCCTTGGAAGAAAAGTTATGACCAACCTAGATAGCATATTCAAAAGCAGAGACATTACTTTGCCGACTAAGGTCCGCCTAGTCAAGGCTATGGTTTTTCCAGTGGTCATGTATTGATGTGAGAGTTGGACTGTGAAGAAAGCTGAGTGCCAAAGAATTGATGCTTTTGAACTGTGGTATTGGAGAAGACTCTTGAGAGTCCCTTGGACTGCAAGGAGATCCAACCAGTCCATTCTGAAAGAGATCAACCCTGGGATTTCTTTGGAAGGAATGACCCTAAAGCTGAAACTCCAGTACTTTGGCCACCTCTTGAGAAGAGTTGACTCATTGGAAAAGACTCTGATGCTGGGAGGGATTGGGGCAGGAGGAGAAGGGGACGATCGAGGATGAGATGGCTGGATGGCATCACTGACTCGATGGACATAAATCTGGGTGAACTCCGGGAGTTGGTGGTGGACAGGGAGGCCTGGCGTGCTGTGATTCATGGGATTGTGAAGAGTCAGACACGACTGAGCAACTGAACTGAACTGAACTGATAAATTTTATATACAGATTCTGATTGGCAAGTGCATCTGCCCAAAATAAACCTCTTTTGTCTGTCAGTTCCCTTGCTTATTAAACCTGACCCCTACAAATCTAAAATGATCTGCCTGTTTTTTCTGTCTCCACTTGCCTCCCATATACATGGGCCAGTTCCCACCTGCAGAACTCCCAAGGTTGTCAACCAGGAGTAATAAAACAACACTTTCAAAGATTGTAGCCATAACTTTCACTCTAATAATAATTCATTTTACATATTACCAAACTTTTGAATGTTCTTAACAATTGTTGTCCATGAAATTAAAACACGTGAATTAAGTTGGAAATAAAATACATACTACTATTCTCTCTAGTCCCTTGTCTGCTAGGATATAACATGGTTAAGCTTTCTAGTTGTCTCTAGTGGTAAAGAACCTGCCTGCCAATGCAGGAGACATAAGAGATAAGGGTTCGATCCCTGGGTTGGGAAGCCTCCCTGGAGGAGGGCACAGCAACCCACTGCAGTATTCTTGCCTGGAGAATCCCATGGACAGAGGAGCCTGGTAGGTTACAGTCCGTAAGATCACAAAGATTCTGACAGGACTGAAGCAACTTAACACACTTGCCTAGGTACAGGAATACCTGGTTTTGTGCTTCACTTTATTGTGCTTTGCAGACCTGAGGGCTTTTTTTTTTTTTTTCCAGGTTGAATGTTTGTGGCAACACTTACTTCAAGCAAGTACATCAGCACCATTTTTCCAACAGCATTTGCTCACTTCATCTTTCTGTGTCACATTTTGGTAATTCCCCAAATATTTCAAGCTTTTCCATTATTACTATATTTGCTATGATGATCTGTAATCCGTGACCTTTGAGTTTACTAATTGTTTTGGGGAGTCATGATCCATGCCACCCATATAAGACAGTGAACTTAACCAGTAAATGTGGTGTGAGTTCTGACTACTCTACTGACTGGCCATTCCTCCCTCTTTCTACCTCTCCTTGGGCCTCCATACTCCAAGATAGAACAATATTAAAACTGGGCCAATTAACAACCATAAAATGGCTTCTAGGTAATCAAGTGAAAGGAATAGTCACACGCCCCTCACTTTCAATCAAAAGCCAGAAATGATTAAGCTTAGTAAGGAAGACGTGGGAAGCAAAGAGAGACCAAAAGTTGGCCTCTTATACCAAAGAGTTAGCCAATTTATGAATGCAAAGAAAAAGTTCTTTAAGGAAATTAGAAGTGCTACTCTAGTGACACATGAATGATAAGAAAGCAAAATAGTCTTCTTACTGACATGAAGAAAGTTTTAGTTGTTTGGATAGAAGATCAAACCAGCCTCAACTTTCCCTTAAGTCAAAGCTTAATTCAGAGAAGGTCTTAACTCTATTTCTGTTAAGAGTGTGAAAGTGGAGCAGGAAAAATGTCTGAAGCTCCCCGAGTTTAGTCCAGGAGATTTAAGGAAAGAAGACATCTCCATAACATAAAAGTACAAGGTGAAGCAGCAAGTGCTAATGTAGAAGTTAAAGCATGTTATCCAGAAGATCTAGCTAAGATAATTAGTGCTACACTCCAACAGTAAAGAATCTGCCTGAAATATGGGAAACCCAGGTTGGATCCCTGGGTAGGGAATATCCCCTGGAGAAGGGCAAGGCAATCCACTCCAGTATTCTTGCTTGGAGAATCCCATGGACAGAGGAGCCTGGCAGGCTATAGCCCAGGGGGTTGCAAAGAATGGGACACAGCTGAGTGACTGACGCTTTCACTTTCACAAAACTGATTTTCAATGTATGCAAAACAGCCTTGTATTGGAAGAAGATGCCATTCTAGTTTTCTCAAGAGAAGTCAGTGCCTGATTTCAAAGTATCAAAAGACAGGTTAACTGTCCTGTTTGGAGCTAATGCAGCTGGTGACTTAAAGTTGAAGCCAATGCTCACTTATCATTGTGAAAACCCTAGCGCCCTTAAGAATTGTGCTAAATCGACTCTGTCTGTGCTCTATAAATGAAACCACAAAGCCTGAATGACAGCACATCTGCTTATAATATAGCCTGCTAAATATTTTAACCCCGAATTTAAGACCTATTGCTCAGAAAAGAAGATTTCCTTCCAAATATTACTGCACATTGACAATGCACCTGGTCACCCAAGAGCTCTGATGGAGATGTACAAGATTAATGTCATTTTCATTCTTGCTAGCAAAGCATCCATTCTGCAACCATAGATCAAGGAGTAATTTTGACTTTTGAATCTTATTTAAGAAGTATATTTTGTATGGTTATAACTGCCATACATAGTGATTTATCTGATGAATTTAGGCCAGAGTAAATTTAAAACCTGGAAAAGATTTACAATTCCAGATGCTTTTAAGAACACTTGTGATTCATGGGAAGAGGCCAAAATATCAACATTAACAGGAGTTTGAAAGAAATTGATTCCAACTCTGATGGATGACTTTGAGGGATGCAAGACTTTAGTGGAGGAAGTAACTGCAGATGTGGTGGAAACCACAGGAGAACTAAAATTGGAAATGGAGCTTGGTGATGTGACTGAATTGATGCAATCTCATGATAGAATTTGAATGGACAAGGAGTTGTTTCTTCTAGATTAGCAAAGAAAGTGGCTTCTTGAGATGAAATCTACTCCTGGTAAAAATGCTGTGAAGACTGTGGAAATAGCATCACAGTGCTTAGAATATGAAATAAACTTAGTTGACATCACAGTCACTCCACTTAGAAAATGCCACAGCTATTCCAACCTTTACCAGCCATCATTAATCAGTCATCAGTCATCAACATCAAGGGAAGACCCACCACCAGCGAAAAAGATTATGACTTGCTAAAGATTTAGATGATGCTTAGCATTTTTAAGCAATTAAGTATTTTAAAATTAAGATATGTGTACATAATGTTATTGCACATTTAACAGACTACAGCATAAGGTAAACATGTTTTATATGTTCTGAAATTTATTTAAAAAGCAATTTACTTTATTAACAATATTTGTTTTATTGCAGTGGTCTAGAACTGAACCAGCAATTATCTCTGAGGTATGGCTGCATTTAAAAATTAGGGCAAATTGTATGACAAGCTCTACTAATATTATTTAAATTATATTTCACTGAATTGAAAAGCTATTCATTTTGGAAGGGGAAAGGAGAAATTTAGTTACAAGTTAAAGGTTTTTATAGTCACAATGCAATCATTATATTTCTATAAAATATATTTATTTTATGTATTATTCCTTATAAACTGGACATGAATTTATATTGTAAAGTTGAAATACCAACAAATGCCCCCAAACTAAGGAATATATTAACATATTAATGATAAAACTATAGTGACTTCTGAATACATGTACACATCAAAATCATTCAAGCTATTTCCTTTCTTTAGAATTTTCTTTCCTTATCTTGCCAAAGCTGTGAATCTTATTAGTGATGAATAAGTTTATTTTTCACCTTTAAAATTGTTATTGATGATAAATGTTAGTCACTCAGTCATGTCTGACTCTGCAACTCCATGGACTGTAGCCTGCCAGGGTCCTCTATCCATTGAATTCTCCAGGCAAGAACACTGGAGTTGATAGCCATTCCTTTCTCCAAGGGATCTTCCTGAACCAGAGATTGAACCCAGGTCTCTTGCACTGCAGGCAGATTCTTTACCATCTGAGCCAACAGGGATGGGGCTTCCCTAGTGGCTTAGTTATTGATAATAAAAATATCTAAATTTACTTACCTTAAAATAAAGTGGTATCACAAAGAGTTGGACACAACTGAGAAACTACCACTTTACTTCACTTAGGTCTATGGAATATATTAACCAGTGTTCACTCAGTAGAGTTTTTCTCACATGCTCCCTCATATTCAGCAAGTTTATGTTAGCAAACAAGTTTAATGCAGGCTTTGGAATTGTAATTTGAAAATACCTGTGGTATAGCATAACTTTTCTTTGTTTTAAAAGTATACTCCTTCATGAACCTGTGGTTTTAGTGGTAAGATTATTTATATTAAAAAAATAAAATAAGCGCTATTGAGAATTGAAACAGCCAATTGATATTTACTCCTGATTCAGTTCATTTTAATCATTAAATGTAATTTTTTATTATACTTCATGGCAAATAAATGGAGTATCAGTGGAAATAGTGACAAACTTTATTTTCTTGGACTCCAAAATCACACGTTCCAGATGGCCCTAGTGATAAACAACCTGTCTGCCAATGCAGGAGACATAAGAGATGCGGCTTTGATCCCTGGAACAGGAAGATCCCCTGGAAAAGGAAATGACAACCCACTTCAATATTCTTGCCTGGGGAATCTCATGAACACAGGAGCCTGGTGGGCTACAGTCCATAGAGTTGCAAAGAGTCGGACAAAATTGAATAGACTTAGCGTGCAGCATGCATGGTTTTTCCAGTAGTCATGTATGGATGTGAGAACTGAACCATAAATAAGGCTGAGTGCAAAAGAATTGATGTGTTTCAACTGTGTTGAACTGTGTTTGAACTCTTTAGAGTCTCTTGGACTGCAAGGAGATCAAGTCAATCCTAAAGGAAATCAATCCTGAATATTCATTGGAAGGACTGATGCTGAAGCTGAAGCTCCAATACTTTGGCCATCTGATACAAAGAACCAATTCATTGGAAAAGATCTTGCTGCTGAGAAAGATCGAAGGCAGGAGGAGAAGGGGTCAACAGAGGATGAGATGTTTGGATGACATCACTGACTTGATGGACATGAGTTTGAGCAGACTCAGGGAGACAGTGAAGGACAGGGAAGCCTGGCGTGCTGTAGTCCATGGGGTTACAAAGAGTCAGACATGACTGAGGGACTGAAAAACATCATTTTTTTAATTAACTAATAAATACATTTGGGAATCTATTAAATTAAACAAATGCCACTTTGAGGGTTATTCCAGGCACCAGGAAAACTATACAACTATCTCCCTTCATCCTGTTTGCCTTAGAAGGACATTTGATGTGCATTTTTTGTCTCTCTCTGATGTGGCTCCAGATTTTCTTCAGAAAAGATCACAGTTAGACAATCATCTGTTTAATTAAAAACATACTGAGTTTGTCCAAAGTTAAGCTTTGACATTTATTTACAGCTATTATTTTAAAAATAATATTTGTCTCATTTTTGAGAAAAGTTTGTTTTCCTGACAGCAGTCAATAGCTCCAGGTAAATTTTAATCATTTCTGTTTGCTTGGCTCTCCATGTGTGGTACTGCCACCTGCCGGTATATTTGAAGAAATGTCAGTATCATGAATAAAAGCAATTACATGTGGAACAAACATAATGTAAAAATGCGTTCAGTTCAGTCCCTCAGTCGTATCCAACTCTTTGCGACCTCCTGGACTGCAGCACGCCAGGCTTCCCTGTCCATCATCAATTCCTGGAACTTATTCAAACTGTCCATCACCAACTCCTGGAACTTATTCAAACTCATGTCCATCAAATCGGTGATGCCATCCAACCATTTCATCCTCTGTCATCTCCCCTTGCCTTGAATCTTTCCCAGCATCAGGGTCTTTTCAAAAGAATCAGTTTTTCGCATCAAGTGGCCAAAGTATTTTAGGTTCAGCTTCAGCATCAGTCCTCCCCATGAATATTCAGGACTGGTTTCCTTGAGGATTGATTGGTTGGGTCTCCTTGAAGTCCAAGGGACTCTCAAGAGTCTTCTCCATCACCACGGTTCAAAATTATCAGTTCTTCAGCACTCAGCTTTCTTTATACTCCAACTCTCACATCCATACATGACTACTAAAAAAACCATAGCTTTGACTAGACTGATCTTTGTTGGCAAAGTCATGTCTCTGCTTTTTATATGCATTAGGAGGAGATAGAAATGCTTTTAAAATGCATTAGGAGGAGCTAGAAATGCTTTTTTAAAATGCATTACGAGGAGCTAGAAAATTGAATAGTCTTGAATACTAACTTGAGGTATGTAAAGTTACTTCACCTAATTAGTATGTATTTTATTTTTTAGAGGCTCACTATTAAATGCAGTGAAATTGTCTATCTTAGACCTTTAGCAAAGTTTTTTACACCTGTAAAACTTTCTAAATTTCTTCATGAGTAGTTTCCAACTTTAGTTAATAAAATTGTTTTCATTCAGATTTTTTGCTTTGAAATTTTTTTTATTTTTATTTTTTTAATTAAATTAAATTAGCATTTAAAAATATTTCTCTATACACCTCAGCTTTCTAAAACAGAACATTCAGGACATAATTTAGCTGATGTTTACTCATCAATCATAAGGGATTCTATTTAAGTCATACCTGAATGGTCTAGTAGTTTTCCCTACTTTCTTCAATTTAAGTCTGAATTTGGCAATAAGGAGCTCATATTCTGAGCCACAGTCAGCACCCGGTCTTGTTTTTGCTGACTGTATAGAGCTTCTCCATCTTTGGCTGCAAAGAACATAATCAATCTGGTTTCAATGTTGACCATCTGGTGATGTCCATGTGTAGAGTCTTCTCTTGTGTTGTTAGAAGAGGGTGTTTCCTATGACCAGTGTGTTCTCTTGGCAAAANTTTCAGTGATTTTTCTCTATTAAATTTTCTGCTATTTATTTGATTTCAACTCCAATCTTTGGCACTTCCTTTTTCCTGTTCACTTTGAGTTTGTTTTTGTTTGTCTAGTTTCTTAAAATAGAAGTGTAGATCATTGATTTGATACCTATTTTATTAACATAAGCATTTAATTCTATAAATCTCAGTCAAAGCACTGCTTTAGCTTCATTACACAAATTTTGAAATTTTGTATTTTCAATTTCTCCAGTTAACTTTTTCTTTCTGGTTTCTTCTTTCACCTACGGCTTATTTGTTAGTGTTAGTCACTTAGTCTTGTCCGACTCCTTGTGACCCCATGAAGCGTAGTACACCAGTCTTCTCTGTCTATAGAATTCTCCAGGCAAGAATACTGGAGTGGGCTGCCATTTCCTTCTCCAGGGGAACTTCCCTGAGATCTTCTCAACCAGGGATCAAACTTGGGTCTCCCACATTGCAGGCAGATTCTTTACCATCTGAAGTACCAGAAAAGCCCTTTAGAACAGTGATATTTTGCTTTCAAATATCTAGGAATATTCTAGTTATTAATATCTGTTACTGATTTGATTCCACTGTTATCAGAGAACATTCTTTGTATTATTTTAATTCCTTTAAATTTACTGAGACCTGTTTATGGCCAGAATATGGACTATCCAGCAAATGTTCCATGTACACTTAAAAAGAAAGTGTATCCTGCTGCTGTTGGATGACATGTTCTATACATGTAATCAGATGATTGAGTTTTTCAAGTCTTCTACATTCTTATTTTCTGTATACTAGTTTATCAATTATTGAAATAAGGATATTGAAATATCCAACTATAATTATAAATATGTTTCTCTTTTCTATTCTGCCAGTTTTTGCTTCACATATTTTCAAACTCTTATTAGGCTCATAAATTTTTGGTAGTATTATGTACTCTGGATAAATTTTTACTATTATCTTTCTTTATCCCTAGTAATATTCTCTGCTCTGAAATCTACTCTAAAATTTACATAGTTACTTTCTACTCATTAGTATTAGTGTAATGTATCTTTTCCTACAGTTTTAGTTTTAATATCCCTTGCTCTAAAATCTACTCTAAAATTTACATAGCCACTTTCTACTCATTCATATAATTTATCTTTTCCTATAGTTTTCGTTTTAACCTTTAGCTGTCTTATAACAGATATACAGTTAAGTCTTGCTTTTAAAAATCTACCCTGATGATCTCTGACTTTTAAATTAGAGTGTTTTGATTATTTATATGTAGTCAAGGCTATGGTTTTTCCTGTGGTCATGTATGGATGTGAGAGTTGGACTGTGAAGAAGGCTGAGCGCCGAAGAATTGATGCTTTTGAACTGTGGTGTTGGAGAAGACTCTTGAGAGTCCCTTGGACGGCAAGGAGATCCAACCAGTCCATTCTGAAGGAGATCAGCCCTGGGATTTCTTTGGAAGGAATGATGCTAAAGCTGAAAACTCCAGTACTTTGGCCACCTCACGCGAAGAGTTGACNCGCCGAAGAATTGATGCTTTTGAACTGTGGTGTTGGAGAAGACTCTTGAGTGTCCCTTGGACGGCAAGGAGATCCAACCAGTCCATTCTGAAGGAGATCAGCCCTGGGATTTCTTTGCAAGGAATGATGCTAAAGCTGAAACTGCAGTACTTTGGCCACCTCATGTGAAGAGTTGACTCATTGGAAAATAGGGATGCTGGGAAGGACTAGGGGCAGGAGGAGAAGAGGACGACAGAGGATGAGATGGCTGGATGGCATCACGGACTCGATGGACATGTATCTGAGCGAACTCTGGGAGTTGGTGATGGATAGGGAGGCCTGGCGTGCTGCGATTCATGGGGTCTCAATGAGTCAGACACAACTGTGAGACTTAACTGAACTGAACTGAAGCAGAAACAGAGTCATAATACAGAGACCAAACAAGTGGTTACCAGAGGGGAGGTGAGTGGAGGGAGGAGAGAAATAGGTGAGGGAGTTTAGGAGGTACAAAGTTCAGTTACAAAGTAATTCATGGGTATGAAATATATAGTATGGAAAATATGGTCAATAGTACGTAATATTTTGTATGGTAACAGATGACAAACAGATTTATCAATGTGATCATTTTGAAATGCATAGAAATATTAAATCACTCTGTTGTATGCCAGGAACTAACATAGTGCTGTAGGTCAATTGTACTTCAAAAACACACAAAACATAGTAAAAGAGATATGATTTGAGGATACTAGAGGTGGGGGTTAGGGGAAAGAGAAACTGGTTGAAGGTAGGGCTATCCTGGTGGCTCAGACAGTAAAGAATCTGTTTGCAATGCTGGAGACCTGACTTTGAGCCCTGGGTTGGGAAGATCCTCTAGAGGAGGGAGTGGCAGCCCCCTGTATTATTCTTGCCTGGAGAATCCCCATGGACAGAGAAACCTTGTGAGCTACAGTCCAAGAGGTTGCAAAGAGATATCACTGAGTGACTAAGCACAGCACAACACAGTTAAAATGTACAAACTTCCAGTTATAAAATAAATAAATATTAGGAGCACAATGTACAACATGATAAAGAATTCACACTACTATTTGTTATATATGAAAGTTGTTTAAAATGTAAATCTGAAGTTTTCATCACAAGGGAAACTTTTTCTATTTCATTAATATTATATCTATATGGGATGATGGATGTTCAGTAAACCTGTTGTGGTAAACATTTCATTATGTATTGATATTTAAGTCAAATCATAATGTTGTACACCTTAAACTTATACAGTGCTATATATCAATTGTATCTCAGTATAAGTGGCAAAAAGAGATTTTAAATCAATCAACTCTAGCAACATAATGTATGTGCCAGCTTAAAATGTTAGAGGAATTTTTCAAGGCTTCAAAATAATTTTTAAAATGACAAGAACAAAAACAAAGCCTCTAGACAAACAATGAATTTTAAAACTTAAAATCAATAAATGCACAAAGGAAATGGTCAACATATTTAGTTCATGTGCAAAACATTATTTATGCCAATGTCTAAAACAAATGTAAAGGACAGAAAATGTTTAAAAATTTAACCATTGAATGATGGAAACAATGAAAATTATTATTATTAATATATATTAAAATCACTAATTTATAATAAAATAAATATTAAGTAAAAAGGCAAATATAACAGTTAACAAAAGAATAAATACATATAGCTAATGTAAATATGCAAAAATAGCATATTAGCAAAAAATACAAATTAAATTAATAAAACGCTATTGTCTTAAGAGACAAATAGAGCTAAGTGATTAAACTTTAGTTTATTAATGCCACTGAGAATGCAGCAAAAGTGTAAGTTTTATTTTACTAACGCTATTTTGAAGTTGTGGAACAGCATCAGTCACATTATGAGGATGTCTTCCCAGTTAACAATCCTTCTATCCCTCATTGTCTACAATTGCCTGAAAGTTTTCAAGGCAAACCAATCCACTCACAAGTGTGAATAGAGGGAACCATGTTGTTCTTTTGGAACACAACAAAAGCCATGGCCAGTCAGACTGTTTCTCATAAATGTAGATTGAGGAATAGAAGAGTAATCTCTTTGGTTAAAAGTTTAAAGTATGGTCTGGAGATCTGTGTAGTGGCCACACACAGGCTGTGGTTTAAAGAGTGAGAAAGTGAGAGACACAGAGTAAAGGAAAGAGGAGCATCAGAGAGACCTGGCAGATGACTTTCATTCCTATTCAGTCTCTGCCTGTGGCCCCGCCTCTGTGAGTTCTAAGAAACCTCTGTGTTACTTAATAACAAACAACTATTTTTTGTTCAATTTGATCCTGATATTTTAAAGAAACAAAACCATAATAGAACAAATTGTTTGACAAGCAGCTTGAAAGACAAGCCACAGGCTGAGAAAAGACATACCTGATAATGGATTGTTATCCAAAATATATAATGAACCCTTAAAATTCAACAAAAGGAACAGTAAATTAAGAAAACAATGAAATACCACTGCATATCTATAAGAACGGTCAAAATCCAAAACACTGGCAACACTGAATGCTGGTGAGGATACAGAGCAACAAGAACTCTCATCATTGCTGGTGGAAATAAAAAATGGTACAACCATTTTGGAAAACACTCTGTCAGTGTCTTACAAAATTACACATATTCTTACCATACACTCCAGCGATCTTGCTCTTTGGTATGTGCACTAAAGAGTTGAAAACTTATGTCCACACAAAATCTTGCACACAGGTGTTTATAGTGAAAGTGAAAGTCTCTCAGTCGTGTCCGACTCTTTGCAATCCCATGTACTATACAGCCCATGGAATTAATTCTCCAGGCCAGAATAGTGGAGTGGGTAGCCTTCCCCTTTTCCAAAGGATCTTCCCAACACAGGGATCGAACCCAGGTCTCCCACATTGTAGGCAGAGTCTTTACCCACTGAGCCACAAGGGAAGCCAGGTATTTATAGGAGGCTTTCCATGTAGCTCAGTGGGTAAAGAACCCGCCTGCAATGAAAGAAACACAGGGGATGCAGGTTCGATCTCTGCGTCAGGAAGATCCCCTAGAGGAGGGTCATGGCAACCCACTCCAGTATTCTTGCCTGGAGAATTCCATGGACAGAATAGCCCACAGGGTAGCAAAGAGTCGGACACAACTGAAGCAGCTGAGCATACACATTCATAATCATCCAAACTTGGAAGTAAGATGTCCTTCGATAGGTTAACAGATAAACTGCGGTACATCCAAACAATGGAATATTATTCAGAGCTAAAAAGAAAGGATCTACAAACCCTAAAAAGATCTAGGGGAAACAAAAACGCATATTACCAAGTGAAAGAAGCCAATGTGAACAATCTACATACTGTATGAATCCAAACACCTGTCATTCTGAAAAGAGAACTATGGAGATCAGTGGGGCCAGGGGTTAGGAGGAAGGGAAGAATGATAGGTTGAGCAAGGGGAGGATTTTTACAGCAGTGAAACTATTCTGTATGATTCTACAATAGTTGATACACATCATTAAAGGTTTGTTCAAGCTAGTAGAAGACACAGGAATGAACTTTGTATAAACTGTGGACTGTATCATTATCAGTTGTAACAAATCAGTAACAACAAATCAGCTCATCAGTTGTAACAAATATATCACTCTGGTGCAAGATACTAATATTGAGGACTGTGCATATGTGGGGGCAGAGCGCATACAAGAACCTTTAGTACCTTCTGCTCCACTTTGCTGTGAACCTAAAAGTGTCCTTTAAAAAATCTTTTGTTTTTATAGCAATTTGAGACTGTTGTCAGGAACTTAAAAAATATCATAAGGGAAACTCATAATTCCATTTCTAAGAACCTATCCTAAAGGAGGGATATTCAAAACAAGTCTACAGATAAGTTATAAAAATGCATTGTGTAAAAAAATATTTTGGACAGAGAGTTAATCGCATTGTTGTGTGCATGTGTGTGTGTGTGTGTGTGTGTGTGTATAAGTGGCGCTAGTGGTAAAGAACATGCCTGCTAATGCAAGAGACATAAGAGATGTGGGTTCGATCCCTGGGTTGGGACTATTCCTCGGAGGAGGGCATGGCAGCCCACTCCAGTATTCTTGCCTGAGAAATCCCATGGACAGAGGAGCCTGGTGGGCTACAGTCCATAGGATCACAAAGAGCTGGACATGACTGAAGCAACTTGACACACACATATAGAAGTGAAAACAAAAAGCAATACAAACAATAAAGAAATAATAAAGATGTAGACAACTGGCTAAATGGTAACAGATTTATATAGTTCAATAATCAGCAAAAGGAAAACTATTTACAAAAGCTGATTTTAAAAATCTGATAAATTAATAATTTACAGTGCTAAGTAAAGATTATAATGGGAACATTTATTTCCTGGCTATACACAGTTTTAACTCTAACAGTGTGGTTTCCACTTCAGAGCACAAATAGTCAAAAAGTAATAAATCATTATTAAAGAAATTGTGTATAAAATTGCAATTTTAGAATATTAGGTAGCATGGCAAATACTGGTGAAGTTCTCTGTTGCTGTTCCAGGCAAGTTTTACAGTGCTCCTCTTTATTATTGGGTTGCTATAATTTACTGACATATTCCAATGACCTAAACTATATAAAAATTGTTAGGAGAGATTTTAAAGTGCTATTCTTTCTAAATACCATTTAGTTTAATTTTTAAATTAAATTTTCTTAGCAAAATCTCTTTATAAAAATTGTCTTAAATTTTAAAAAATTAAAATGTATTTCAAATACATTTTTGTATATGTGAAGTCTAAAAATTACAAGAATTCTGCAAGAGTAAAATAAATACTTGATTACTTGTAACCTTCTCTCATTAGTGAAGACTAACGGAACTTAAAAGAGAATTCAGAATGAAAAATATGTCACTTTTAGAATAAATATTTTTAACACAATATCTAACGAACTTTTTTCCTACAAAATAATTGATCAATGATAAAGCATTCAAATTTCAATTTTTGAAAGTGTATTCTCATCAACATTAATATTAAATTTAGCATGAAGCAAACAATTCCAAGTTAAACATTCCATGATATAAAATCAAAAGAATCGAATGGAGCATAAGTTCTTGCTTATGTCAATATCTATGTTTGTCGGGTTACATCTCATCCCTATATCGTCCCTAGTATACATTCTAAAGATAGTATTGCAGTCATTTATTTATATGTAGAAACCATGATCATTGTGAAATTGTCATACAGATAATTATCATCAAAACAATTATTTATAATATTTTTTTTCATAGTCTTATAATGTCAATATACTTTGTGTGGAAAATTTGTGCCCAGTGAAGGTTCTGGAGCAGAATGGCTAAGATCAGAGGCTCTGGCAGAATTAAGCTTAGTGAGAATGGTACAGATCTCACAAAGATGCTGTAAAATTTGCTGACATAACTGTGGAAAGGGACTAGAACAGTGTTGCCATCTAGCAAGAGCTCACTAAGTGAGTACGTCTCACTGAGCAAATTGAAATAAAGAGAGAGATACTGTCGCTCATGTTCATCTTGTCTACAAATGACTCCAACTTTAATATTCTATCATTTCCTATTTATTATATAGGAAAAGTTGATTTGTTCTTACTGTTTTTCAGGATTGCACTGTGTATGAATCAGTAGTTAGTAATATAGTCATTCTCACATTTAGTCTTCTATGCTTCTTTTTAAAGAGTCTGCTTCTTAAAATTGTGTCCTGTACTTTTATATTATTTTTCAGATTTAATGAAGTTATCAGAAAAAAGGAAAAAACAAATCTCATACATACACATTTGTCATTGTGTTCGTAGCAAAGAGGCACCCGGTATCTTTCAATTCATTGCAGCATTATTTCTTTGAGGGACACTTTTTTATTTTTAAGTTCTTGATTCCTTTCTGAAAGGTCTGAATCACTGAAGTTGTCAAAGTAAGTTTCAGATTTCTCCTTTGCCTTCATTCCCTACCCAAGAACCAGCTTCCCCTCTTGGGCATGGATTGTGTTTGAGTAAAAAGGAAGACTGTCCAGATTGATAAAGCAATACCCCTGGGAAAAGATGATTAACATGTATAAAGGGATTTCCCTGGGGCATAAATACCAGCATGCGCTCTCTTGGTGCTTCAGCGCCTCCCTGATGTATATATGCAGGTAGTGAGATTTGAAACGGCCCTTTGAGATGGTAATATAACAAAACCGACTTGAGGAGTGGCACCCCTTCTCCGTTTTCTGTTCATTTGTGGGAATGAGTTGCCAACCTTTTACTTCGACTGATACCTTTATACCTCTGAATTCTGAGTCTTCTGCAACTCTGCCTCTGATAATGCATCCCAGTGCTGCAGAGTGCCTACCGGTCTCCAACCACGCCACCAACGTGATGTCCACAGGTACTAACTTCAATAACGGGCTACATGCGTCTGCGCCTTAAGATGTCAGGATGAGTGTTTTGAATCTTGTTAGTTTAGAATCTCATTAAAAAAATTTTTTTAATGTGTATTAAGTTAAATATTCAGGATATTAAAGAAGCCAAAATGCCTAAGAAAATATTCAAGAAATACTAGTAAGTGCAGTAATTTCAAGTATTGTTGATTTTATTACAAAGATCTGTCTTCTATATAAGTAAACAGTGAGTCTGAAAACTATTTCTATGCAAACATGTACGGATAAATAGTAATACTAAAAAAATAATGTAAAGTAATTTAAAAGGTGATTTTTTTTTCATCTTAGAGATTTATTTGGTTTTTAGATTACATTTACTACCATGTCTAAAAAATGCCGTACACCTCATAGTAAACACAACTGAATGAAATGATTAAATGTTTAAATACACCTGACTCAGATGGTAAAGAATCTGCCTACAATGCAGGAGACCCAGGTCTGATCCCTGGGTCAGGAAGATCCCATGGAGAAGGGAATGGCAACCCACTCCACTATTCTTGCCTGGAGAAGTCCAAGGACAGAGGAGCCTGGCAGGTTACAGTCCATGGGGTCGCAAAGAGTCGGACACAATTATACGACCAACACTTTCACTTTAAATACACTTAACTTCTTTAGAATAATTAAAAACTCAGAAATCAAGTCTAGAGGCAGTATAATATTTATTTGTTTATTTTTAAAACTTTTTATTTTATATTGGAGTATAGCCGGTTAGCAATGTTTTGATATTTTCAGATGACAGCAGAGGAATTCAGCCATACATATACTATATCCATTTATACCCAAACTCCCCTCTCATCTAGGCTAGAGGCAATATAATATTTAGAACCCATGAACTCATTTGAATTTTTTCAAAATTTAGTTCTGAAGAGATTTCAACCATTAACTAAGTTTTTATATTTTGTTATATAACTTTCTTAGATGAAACTTGAAATTAATTCAAATGTATTGTCTCAAACACAACCAAGCAAATAAGTATGTTTTGTTAATGTGTCCACTTTTTACTCAGTAACAAAGGGTTTTGATTAGTAAACAATGTCTTGGGTAAATGTCTGTTAAATAGCACTTTTCACTTGCAAAGCAATCTAAATATGAACTAAATTTTATAAATTTAAAGATCAGTTTGAGTTGATACATTTATATGCCAATTTAAAATATTTTAGCCTTATATTTTGTTAAAATTAAGCAGCTTTGAAAGTTATATGTAAGTTTGGTATTAATCTTCAACAGAATTTTCAAGTATCTGAAGATCATATATCTAGATTTTGGGAAATTTATTAATGTAGAAATGTTTTTTATCTACTGAAGAGTCTCAGAATTTAATTAAACATATATCGATGCAAATATCCTCAAACATGGTTTTAAAAAATTGTAATAAAGTATTTTTATGAAGAGGTGTGGTTTAAGTAAATTTAAACAATCATCACATATTGTTGTATTGTTCAGTCGTTAAGTCATGTCCAACTCTTTGCAACCCCATGGACTGCAGCATGCCAGACCTCCCTGTCCTTCACTATCTCCTGGAGTCTTCCCATACAATTATCACATAGCTAATTGTGTATTTTCATTTAAATAGATTAAGAATGAGAAGGATAATGCATTGTTTGCATAATATACTGTATGTGGATAGTATTTGGCTAGAATAAAAATTGGAATTGAGGTTAAAATTAAGCAGGTTTAAGCTCAAACCCCTATTTATTTTAAAATAAATAAAATTAAATAAATAATGTATCTAGCAAATTACCTTGTCATTTATACGACTTCCCTAAATCAGCAAAACAAAAGGAATTTAAACCTTGGAAGTAAAAAAAAATCATAATTAGCAAAAATGTCCTAAATGGCTATTGTTATTGTTTTGAATAGTGATAGCATTGATTTTATAATTTCTCCATCAAATTGCAATCGTATATATCTAATTGGCTAGGTAAAGAATTAGAAATGATTATAATGAGGGGAAAATGGCAACACACTCCAGTGTTCTCGCCTGGAGAATCCCAGGGATGGGGGAGCCTGGTGGGCTGCGGTCTATGGGGTCGCACAGAATCTGACACGACTGAAGCGACTTAGCAGCAGCAGCAGCATAATAAGAGCAGGAGTTGGATATTCAATGCGTTTCATGTTTGTTTAATTTTGGAATGCACAGAAATCATTATAACACAAAATGACTTCAGTTCAATGTGTCAGTTGTAAAATGAAAATTTACACAGATACTTTAAAATATTAAAAATGAGTTATAGTTAGAGAAAATGTTTTACTTTATGTCTTTAATTGATAGACTACATATTTTCAAAAAGGACTATAAATATCTTCTAATATCTCATATTATTCAAGAAGATACAATTATATTTTTGAAAATTCACCACTCTATTCAGGATATAACGGGGAAAGTAGAAAATAGGATGCATAAGAAAACGTTGATTAGATTATTAGTAGTTCATTGTGATTCATGTTGAAAGCTTGATAAAAGTTAAATAATTCAAATTTAATTTCAAAGTACACCTCAGTTCAGTGATACTGGTAGCTATCTATAAATGAAGTTAAAATATATGCTGGATTCAACCTTTATAAACCTCTAGTTACTCAGTGATCAATGAACTTATTTTTTGACCAGCTTCATCATTAGAATTGTTCAATTAATTGTGTGCATGCAGAAAATCTACAAGCTCGTGGTTTCAATACCAGCCTAAATACATTGTACATTGTCACAGAGTTTTTGTAAGCCTCTGAATTTAATGGAGTTTTATGATCATACCCAATAAAAGGCTAGTGGCTCTGCCACTTCTTTCTTTGATGGAAGAAATTTGTCAGGTGAATAAGCAGAAGTAAAAGTAAAGACACATAAAGAGTTGATTTCTGTATTCATTGCTCCAGAAAAAGACAATTTTATAGTACCATGTTATACGAGAATTTTAAGAGACTATCCTCTGGTCAGTTCTCTGCAATGTCTACACTGGGTGAAACCTGCAAGAATTCTGCAGCTTCCAGTTGTGTGCGTGTGCTCACTCAGTCATGTCCAACACTTGGCAACTTCATGGACTGTAGCCCACCAAGGTTAAAACTGATCAGTCACGCCAACCTAGAGCACTGGATATAATTAATGAAAGCTTTAGTCCACTGTGATGATTCATGAACTCATTACTTGGGAAAACTTTCAATCCCTAGTTTTAGCATACTCATCAGAGAACTGCTCCCCAATGAGAACAAATTATTGGCATATAACTTTAAGAATAGCATAAATGTGTACTTTTGAAATGAAATGAATGTGTCTTGAATCCTCATACATTTTCTTACCAGTCCCGTCTATTTTGTCTTTGATCCAAACTCCTAAATGTTTGTGCACATGTTTTGTGGTGACAACACTGGGAAACACAGCAACAGGACTTCATTATTCTGTTCCTTCTTGTCATTATGGAAACCAGTCATCGACCTATGGCGTGATGGCAGGTAGGAAAAATTGTCTTTACGTGTAAGATTGAGTTTGGGGATGCTTGGATGCATTTTCTGGGTCGAAGGGAATCTTGACCAGAGTGTATCATGAAATTCAGATTTCCTAACCTTAGAAATTGCTTCTAAATCCACCATTTACTCTAATGGTCCCTGATCTGTGACACCTTCAGAGATCATAATGGTTATACCTGATCACTGCTGTTCTCCACAAGCCTGAAATGAACTGCTATGCTTCTTAACTCCTGTGTTTGCTTTGTATGATTTTTATTCTAATTCTCTGTTGCCAAACTGCTAATTGTCAGTTTTTTTATGCCATTGGTGGGCTTGCCTCCAGTAATAATAAGGTAGCTGCTAGCCTTATGTAACTATTTAAATTTTAAAGTAAATTAACTAAAATAAGGTCAGATTTAAAATTCCTCAGTTGCCAACAGTGAGCAAGTCAGCAAAATCTTTAAATGACCACTACATTGCCCGCCTCCATACCAACAGGGTTAATGATTATGAGGTACAGAATTTAATAGTCATCATTTCCCTTGAGATTTTGGCTGTTCCTTCGGTTCCTGAATTTAAAATAGTACAGGAAAGTGCTTAATAATCTTTTGTGGCTACCAAAGCAGACAGACTCACTTACAGAGCATTTTCCTCATCACAGTATTTCTTTTGGCCATTTGGTCTGTAAAGATAAATAAGACATTGAAGGCTAAGAGAGATTTGCAGCTGCTTTAACAGTAGTTGAATCTTTGGCAGCTCTGTCTGAGATGTTCTGAGTCTTGGATAAGATTGAAATAGTATAAGTTACATACTTATTTCCCTATGGATAAAGAAAGCATCACTAGATCAAGATAAACTATCTTGTTTGTTGACACTTAAATGAAGGTATTGTTAGCAAATTTCTTAAGGAAAAGAAAATCTGACCTAAGAGATCCACTCATCACAAAATTTATGACTTAATTTTAGACTACAGCTATACAGTAATTTTTTGTGCACAGAAATTATTTAGAAATCTCTTAATCTTTTATTTCTGCAGCAAGAAATAATTTCAGTGACAATAAACTACTAATGTTCTATGTGAAAAATATAAATGTGTGTGTGTGCGCAGGCTTCTGTGATAGTTGTTATCTAAGTAGGTAATTTTAAAAATCAAACATAGATTTATGCCTATAAATTTGAAATTAAATTGAACAAAGAATTTAGTTCACCAACCTTTAATTTTTAAAAATTTCTCAGATTAACACTAAATAAAACATTAAAACTTTAAAATAATATATTCCAGAACAAATTAGTTTTCCATACATTCTGTTAGAAAGCATTCTGAACAAACTCATATCCTCACTTTTATGATGAAGTGAAAACTGATGTTCTTAATGGTTGCCTTTAAATCCTAATGTCTCTCTTCAATAATTAAAAAATAAGGAAAGTCATATTTTTCTTCCTCTATGAAAACAGACCATTTATGATTTGTGTATTTAGCTGTTAATCAGTATCCATGGTTAATGAGAGGATCTCTCATTGAAGATGAACTACTTTCATTATAAAAATAGTAGAACAATGTGCATTTAGCCACTAGCGCTGCCGGTCAAATGCTTTCTGTGGCCTCCACCACACTTGGATTACAGAGACAAGAAATGACGAGCTAATAGACATGTGCTACTCTTTCTTGGAGGAGAGTCCTTGCTGTTCCTTCACAGTAATTCCCAGGAACCCAGGTGCAAATTAAGTCATCTCTGCACCCCGTAAGGGGCAGCAATGAGTGGAGGTTAGCACTCAGACCAAACACTGTGAGATCTAGGTAGAACACCAGATCTAGGTAGAAGCTGCTGAGTTCCGAGCTGGCCTGAGAAATCTGACATCCTGCCCATTTCCAGGATTGCAGATAACAAGCCCAGGTTCACACTGAGAGTCCACAGACAACTCAGGTTTTGCTGGTCCAAGTTTCCTCAGCAGGCCCTCAGCAAACTCTCACCTTCATTGAAAGTTAAAAAGGAGAGGTCTTTGGACAAACCTTTAAAATGATTCAAAGCCCTGGTTGGTGATAATAACAAAACAATTGATGTCCTAAGCTTTGGAGGTATCGCTGTAGTCTTAAACCAAAATTACATATATTTTGTTGCTGAAAGAAAAATTCACCATGGCAAGCATAGAGATTATATTTGAATATTTTTGAGAGGGAGATCATTAAAATGTGATGTGCTCTGTAATTTGTTACAATGTCACTATTTTGACATATATTCAGTATTAGCCTTTGCATCACGGCGGATTAAATCTCAGAGAATCTGAACCTTTCCGCTGTCATCCCCAGAGAAGCTACACAAATTGAGTTATAAAACACAGGGATTCAGAAGTATTCAGGAATTCAGAAAAGGTTTAAAATACACAAGAGAAACCTGGTAATGTCATTTGAATTTTCTGAGAAGTCTCAGGCATTCATCAAATCTGCCACTTCCACACAATCCACAGAAGCGTCTAATCACCAGCAACGAAGGTATATTGTCACATACTCCATATAAAAGAGAAGCTGCAGAAAGAGCCATATTTCAAAGGGTGTGAGATTGCTTTATTTGAATACGGTTATTTTATCCCTATACTCTGATGCTTATATTTAGTCTGAGCATTTCATTAAATTAATAACCCACTGGAAAGCAAGAGCTACAGCTCATATTTTAAGCTAAGGTTGGTAGGAAGGATTCTAATCATCAGATGAATCTTCTGTGCCTCATAGTCCAGGCGTGGGGATATCAAAGAGAATGATTGGTGGGGTGAAATGAATTAGCCACACCAGGAACTAATTATAAACCTTGTTCAAGTTAGCATCTCAAAGTGTTAGTCTCTTTACATCCATGTTGTGATGGGTACCATACATAGCTCTATCGGAGTTGAGTTGTGGCAGCTTTCTACCAACTCAGCCTGGTTTTCTCCTAGATCTTCTCTTCAGATACATTCATAGTTAAATTTCTTCTTCTGTCTCTTCTCTCCTAAGTACTTAAATAATTCAACAGCCTACAGGATGGATGATAAGAAAGAGGGAATTACAAATACTATTCAAAAATCTCTTCTAGATAAACACAAAAGAAAACTAATAACAAAAACCTTTCAAAGTTCTGATTTCAGGGTATACAAGGCGGTGTCTGTTTTCATTTGTAAAGCTGGGTGAAAGTTGGAAAGCAAACTTAATGAGCTGTGTCCCTTGTCCACTATCCTGTGTAAACTGGGCAAATCAGCTACATGGTAATGATTGCTAAACCCAGCAAGGTTATATGTCATAATGGCCACTGAAGATGTGCAGTAAGAGTCCTTGATTAAAAACTGATCTTAAGAGGAAAGCAAAATAGCTGATGTTGGAAAATTATTCAAGGAGATGAATGCTCTTTTTTAATGAGATGTGGATAATAAGAATAAAAAATGAGTATAGCTGAAAAGTGTCTTTTCCATCTGGGCTAGGACAAAGATACCAGAAATATGTTTCACATCTACATAGGAAAACAGTCTACTTTGGAAGCCATCTCTTCATTCTTATCTTTTTTCTATTTCCTTTTTTCTGTTTTATTTAGTTTTATTTTTGCCTCACTTATTCTGGATGTGTTGACACACTAAGGGAAGAAGTAATTCTGAGCATCTTTTGCCTCTGGATCATGCAAGGCGCCTGCAGTAGCATGGATACTGTGTATTTTCCTTAAATTATGTAGCATCTGTCTCAACTTCACAACTCAAAAGCCGCCACAGGCAATCTGTAAACCAATGGCCGTGGCTGTGCTCCAAATCAACCTAATTTACAGAACTAGGCAGAAGACCTATTTATATGTGATAGGATGTAGCAATGTACAAAAGAGAAAAAAATCACAATTCAAATTTATGATTTGTTTCACATTGTCATGCATGAACGTAAAAAAAGAAAATAAATGGAAATATTTAAATGAACTTTGCTGTGCATATCTACAGCAAGGTGGGGGTATTTTACTATGTCCTTCTGCTTCCCTTGTCTGTTCTTTTAAAGCTTCTAGCCCACAGCCTCAGAGATGTTGGCAGTTAGCATCTGGCTGAGCCACGTGCTGCAGAAAAGCAGACTGCCCCGATTCATGGGACCTGGAATCAGGTGCCTGTAAGGCACGCTGGACCTCAGCTTCCCATCATCTGCTTTTAAAGACTTAACCTCTGTTCCTCTCCCTCCTCTGCTGTCCAGAAGTCCATGCAGAGCGGTTCAGAGAGGCTATGGCGGATTAATCTGCAGAGTGAAAATCCATCTTGGACTGTGAAGAATGTACAAACCCTTCCAAGCTATTTAGGTGTGCACTTGTTCTAGGCTTCTAGACAAGTCTGGTTTATCAGTGTTTTGGAAAATATTCATGAAACTTCTGCGACACACAACTTCCTGCATCTTTTCTCTCCATGCTCAAATCCCAACTTCTTAATATTCCAGGCTTTAGAAAAACGTTTTAAAATACCTTGTCACATATACCATACCAATCAATTCCCATTTCCCCCCAAATATAGGATCATATAATAGAAATCAGTTTGTCTGACTGTGCTTGTGACTGTCCCAAATTTCTGTTTAACATTAGTTTCAGGAAAACTGTGTCCCTGTGGATAATTGTGGATACTTTCAGTTAATGAAAAATAACGCAGCACACATTGTGTTTTCCTTTCTCCTCTGAATGCCAAACTTTTGAACATGGTATTTCTTGTGTACTCTTTATGGACTCATGTTCAAATTTATTTTCTAAATGTCCATTTCTCCAGACTATTTATAATGTATACACTAGCTTCAAATCTTTCCATAAATAGAGATGGCACACTTCCAATATTTTAGTAAATATTTATAATACTTTTGTTTGAAAGCATTTGTTTAATGTGGCCAAATATATTTAAGATGTAGAATCCTTGAGTCATTTGATTTCCCTGAGTACAGATTACCTGAAAAATGAACTGATTATTGATGTGGCTTATTGCGGTGTTCACTGGGCTTCACTTCTAGTTTCAATTGTATAGGGAATTCATCTTAGCACCCAAGAAAAGTTATTTGTTTTTATATGGATTTTAAATTGTGGATTAAAAAATACACATTTTTTTCTCTGAAAATAAAGCAAAAGTCCTTAGATAAATATTAAGTAAATGTTAACATAAAGGTGATAAATTTTTTCATATATTAGTATTTTACTTAACTAGTAGAAATCTAAAACTAATATTGGGCCAAAAATGAGCTTTGTTAAAATGTAACAAACATTTTAAAAATTGAATTTTGTAATAAATTAAAAAATGATTAAATTGCTTTAAAAAATTTTTATCTGGTCTGTTCAATGTACTAAAGCAAAAAGTAGATGATTAACAACAACAACAACAAAAACCGGATGGTTTTGATTTTTGAAAGTAGTATGAGTTGCTTTAGACAGAAATAGTTTCTTTTGTACATTTTTTATATCCATGAAACAGCTAAACTTATTTTATTATATTTTGCTTAATTTCTCACTCGTCTGTATTTTGTTTCAGAAAAATAATAGTCTACTGGATAGGGGTACACTTCAAAATTATATTTTTTCATATAAATAATATGAGCCAACAATTTACTGACTTGCAATATTCTTTGCTCATTACATATTGATATATTAATTTAAGATTTATATACTCTGGCAAAATACACTATTACTCATGTCTGATTTCTAACTGTATTTATAAAAAATTATGAATAGCATAAAACTGATGTATTTTTTAGTAAGTTTCTAAGAATGATTACTGCCTATATTCTATAGTTATTTATATTTAATTTATACTCATAAGAAAAATGATTAATTATTGAATATTTTATTTATATCAAAATGTCTTAGTTATACCCGTGTCATTTACTATAAAGTGAAATCCTTACAAATAAAAATGTAATATACTGCTGAAGAAAACAGAAATAAAATGTGTGGGAATTTGGCTTATACCATCCTGTTACCCATATTCCCTGACTGAGACAATCTCTTCTTCCCAAGTGAAGAATGAAATATAGAAGCAATTAAACAATTAAATCATGTAGTTTTTTGAGATTTTTCATTTAACTAACTCAATGGATTCAGTGCTTCATCATTTATGAAGGATTATGTATCATATCTAGAATTGCACCCTTCCTTGACACTTACTTTTTCTTCTTAAATAGTAATCAAGAAATGATTCCATCATAGTTTATGTTTTGCAAGAATCTTGTTGTTGACCTTCTAATAGATCTTTAAAAGTTACTTTTTGTCAACATCCACCATTACCATTAAATCTATTTAAACCTTGTTAATGTATTTTGTGTTCTCATAATTTTCTCTTTACATGCCTTTACTAAATTAAGCATTTACTGATAAAACATTGGGATTTCTTAATGCTATAATATCAATTTTTCAATGCTATAAAAATTTCCCAGCATAGCACTTAACATACACCTTGATTATGATTAAGAAAATAGAGATCAAAATCTACATTCTGGTAGAGTTGAACCTCAGATTCACAATAACAGATAAATAGATTTTTGTTTGTTTGTTTTTGGGGAGCCAAACTGAATTCCATACCCAGGAATCAAACCCAGGTTTGATACTGGAAGGATGAATTCTTAACCCCTGGACCACAAGGGAAGTCCCTAGATATCTTTTCAGAGAAAAACAATGATGGAAAACTCACACTTTTTTGAAATTTGCTTATTTATATTTAAATTATTTGCAAGTCCCTGGTTCTTTCCTTTGGCTTTGCATTATCTTTGTTTTCACTGCTTCCAGGAAGGTGGAAAGAAATGATCCCATTTATACTAAGCCACACTGACTTCTACTTCAGAAAACTGAATGTCAGGTAACCTTTAAGAACTGAGACTGGCTGTCACAGAACAATCTGATGGGCCAAAATTTTCCATGTATCAAAATGAGGGATAATTACAAATGGTCCTTTTCTTGTTGTTACAGGGAGCTTAACCCCTTGTCTTTATAAGTTTCCTGACCACACGTTGAGTCATGGTTTTCCTCCCATGCACCAGCCTCTCCTTTCAGAGGACCCCACTGCCGCTGATTTCAAGCAGGAGCTCAGGCGGAAAAGCAAATTGGTTGAAGAGCCAATAGACATGGATTCTCCAGAAATCCGAGAACTTGAAAAGTTTGCCAATGAGTTTAAAGTGAGAAGAATTAAGCTAGGTAGGTGCTTGTTAACAGCTGTGGGACACACAACCCTGTCTGCAAAGTCTTACACTATTACTGTTTAGTGACTCACACACTGTTCAGAAATCCAAGACAATTCTCATTCTACATCTCTACTGTGGATGTAAGTTACTTGAATTATGAAAACCTACAGAAACCTTCATTTCCTTGTAAATTCTTAGCAGCCAAAATATATAGATTTCTAAATTAATGGTCTCTTTTTCAAACATAAGTTCAGAAATACCTGTGTTTTATTTGAATTAATACCTTTGTGTGATTCAAAGGCTAAAAAGCTGTGTGAATTGTATCCCTCTGTTTATCCTTCCTGTTTATCAGTGTTATTAGTTTCTGTGTATCCTTCTATTCTATGCATATTGATATAGGCAAATTCATGTATTTCTTCATATAGACGTTTTTCATTTGACTATTTTGGAGAGCTTTCAATATTAGTTTTTTAATGCATCTCTCAATTCCATTTTATGAATATATTACCAGTCTCCTACTGATGGAATTTAGATGGCCTTCAATCTTATGTTACTGAAGACAATGATGCAATTATTAACTTAATAAATAGCATTTTTCACCTATAAAAATATATGTGTAGGGAAAGTGTTAAAAGCACAATTACTTGATTGAAGAGTATGTGTATTTGTAATTTCAATAGATGTCAAATTGGTCTCTTTGTAAGTTCTAACAAATTTTATTGCCACCATAAATATCTCCTTTGCTACTCTTCAGAATATGAATTCTGTTAAGGCAGAAGTTTTTTGTTTTTTATTTCCTTTAGCTTTCTCCTTAATGGCATGTCCTCAGCACTCGGAACAGTGACTGGCATGTAGAAAAAAAAATAGTTATTGAAGGGAAAATATGCTATTAATCTTCTGGACCTTTGCAAATCAGTTAGGTGAAAGTAGTAGTTTCATTTTAAATTTCCCTTATGAGTGCAGAGTGAAAGAAGTTCTTTTATGTATTGGACAGTCATTTGTAATTCCTTTTCTGTGAGCCATCTGTTCATAGCCTTTGCTCACTTTCTAGGGTGAAGTGTTTTTAATGTAAATAATCATAATAATTAACCTTGATTTAAATGCATGAAATATATTTTTAATGGATTGAACTGATAGTACAAACTTCTGCATTTGTGGACTGAGCCATTGGTAACTTTTAATGATATCAATTGATGGGCATCACATGTAATCATTTCATGCATACAGGTATGTAGCCTTGGGCCCTGAATTAATATGTAGTTACTATTTGTCATAAACACAGCAGTAGGCATGTTTGTAACATTTATTTTCAATTTACTTTTAATATGACTGTTTCAAATTCTACATTGATGACATTTATCAACTTATATTCTGAGAATGTTTGAGACAATCTATGAAAACTTTTTGCCTGGAGATGGAAGCATTACCAAATGATATCATAAATGCTTGGTGATATACATAAAATGTTGTGTGACCAAAGTCTAATAATAAACATGCTTTTAGGGAAAGTAAACACAGTTCTTAGTTTTATTTGTTAACTTCAACATGTTGAATTTTTCACTCTTACAGTTGAGATAAAAATATTTGTGATATATCACCATATATTTTACATATTATATTTTAATATCTATAGATTTTGAGCATATTTCAACAGATGCCTAATAATAATGATTAGAGAGAATTTTTAAATGTCTTCTAAAGTGTGTGTTAAGGATAAAGTGTGTGTTAAGAACAGCTGGTAAAGAATTTACCTGCAATGCAGGAGACCCCAGTTTGATTCCTGGGTCAGGAAGATCTGTCTGAAAAGGGATAAGCTACCCATTCCAGTATTCTTCAGCTTCCCAGTGGCTCATCTGGTAAAGAATCTGCCTTCTCTTCGGGAGATCTGGGTTCAGTCCCTGGATTGGGAAGATCCCCTGGAGATGGGAACAGCTACCCACTCCAGTATTCTGGACTGGAGAATTCCATGTACTGTATAGTCCATGGGGTTACAAAGAATGGTCTGGCTATACTTATATTAGGTTATAAAAATGATTCATGTATAATTACTACAGTATATAGCACAGTGGCAAAAAAAAACTGGATACATTAAAAAGAATCATTTCACTACTTTATACCTATGCTACCTTGTCTAGAAACATTTCTTATATATTTTTGCAAAGTGTGTATAACACATTTATCCAATTTAGCTAAATATGAATGGCAGGTGTTCCTATCTGAATTCTTTTGACTTCTAAAATATCAACTTATTAACTAGAAGTTTAAAATACCAGACAATTCTACACTGAATAATCTTACTGTTATTCTAAATTGCCAACAAATATATCATTAAAAGCAATATTTAATAGTTGACAAAGATACATACACAAATTTACACAATAGTGGACCAAAATCAGTGTTTCTTGCAAAACTGAAGCTGATAGCCTTTGTTGTTCTTTCACAGGATACACCCAGACAAATGTTGGGGAAGCTCTGGCAGCTGTGCATGGCTCTGAATTCAGTCAAACAACTATCTGCCGATTTGAAAACCTGCAGCTCAGCTTCAAAAATGCATGCAAACTAAAAGCAATATTATCCAAATGGCTGGAGGAAGCCGAGCAAGTAGGAGGTACAAAAGCTGTGTTTCTGGAAACAGTGATATTTTAATCTAAAAACAATGGTTTCCCTCGGTTGAATTTGTGCTAAAGCAAGAGGTTTGAAGTTTGGTTTGATTTTTCTCTTTGACATGAAAAATAAGTATCTTGTTTCATCACACTATAAAGAAAAGCAAGGCCAGTGAAAGTGTAGAAATAAAGGTATTGAGAAGGTAAATAATCAGAGAATAAAATATATAGGGAAAGTTTCTACACAACATGGCATAGGTGTAAAGTGATGAAATGATTCTTTTTAATGTATCCAGATTTTTTCCTGCTGTGCTATATACTGTAGTAATTATTCATGAATCATTTTTATAACCTAATATAAGTGTAGCCAGATCATTTGCACACACTGTTCTTTCTAGTGAATAACAAGCAATTGCTAGATGAACAATTTAATGTGATAAAATTATTTATTTATATTAATGTCAAGGCTGGCTAAAGAGCAAGGTTTGATAGCATTTAGAGCACTGTTTCAACAAAGATAGGGTATGATTTAAAGACAACTGTTAATATTTATAAAGTTAGTATTTTTTTTTCTGTGTTAACATGTTAACCTAGGGCTTGTAATCTAAAATGATGTGTACTGCAAAAATTTAAAACAAAAATGTATGGTAATTCTATTTTGTATTGTTTTATAAAGAAACTTTAAATCCAAATCTGATAGTTAAAAAAAATACCGGCTTTGTTTTTGTAATTATTCATTGTTTTCGCATCACAGCTTTATACAATGAAAAAGTTGGTGCAAACGAAAGAAAGAGGAAACGGAGAACAACTATCAGGTATACTTTTGATATATTAAAAGTTAGTGGAGAAGAAAATGATATTTTACAAATGGAATGAGCATTTGAGTATAATCTAGGTTCAATATAACATAAAAATGAATAGAGCCAATTGAGAAAACAAGATAGGTGAAAAAACACAACATTCAATAAAGTATTGCTGAGAAACAGCTGGAAATTTAAAATTTGATGGAAATATATGTATTGTTTGATTCAAAAACAGTTTCGTTCTGCAAGTTTTGGATAAAACAGAAGCTGTACAATCACAGCTAAAAAGAATGATTGTTTCTACTGTCGGTTTGGAGAAGTCTTGCTTCAGGAAAGACCCCATGGACTGTAGCCTACAGGCTCCATCATCCATGGGATTCTCCAGGCAGGAATACTGGAGTGGGTTGCCCTTTCCTTCTCCAGGAGATCTTCCCGACCCAGGGATTGAACCCGGGTCTCCCACATTGTGGGCAGATACGTTACCATCTGAGCCACCAGGGAAGTCAATGCGTTATCTATGTTATTACAAATTAACAACACTGGTCCCTAGTATTTTAGTTGCTTAAAGTTCAAAGTGACTTCTAGCCTTTCAAGCCAGATTGCTCATTTATCTTTTTGTAGTTTCCATGAGGTTCATGGAAGAATTGCTAAAATACAGGTTTTGTTTTGGTTGGTTAGTTGTACACTAAACATTTCAATAACCTGAGTTCTGAGGGACATTTAGAAATGCATACAGAATTATTTTCTTCTCAGTAAGTCAGTGCCCTCTTGTGGCAGAAAGTGGGTAAACAATGTCTGGGCTCCCCTCCTTAATTTCTTCCTGTGACTCTGGTAAAAGGAGCCTACATGAGACAAGCAGCTAAATGTTCAAAAAAACGTCACATTTATTATTGTTGAAGAGCTTTGAAGGTGTTTGCAGAGTCTTTAGGTTTCCTTTGTATTAACAAATGAATGTTAATTAGTATTAACATTCCTACGTGAATGTTAATACTAATATTTAGGAAATTTAACCTAACTTGATTTCAATCATCTCCCTTCTTCTTTCCTGCCAACTCCCCACCTCCCAGTATTGCTGCTAAAGACGCCCTGGAGAGACACTTTGGAGAACAGAATAAGCCTTCCTCTCAGGAGATCCTGCGAATGGCTGAAGAACTAAACCTAGAGAAAGAAGTGGTGAGGGTTTGGTTTTGTAACCGAAGGCAGAGAGAAAAACGGGTGAAAACAAGCCTGAATCAGAGCTTATTTACTATTTCTAAGGAGCATCTTGAATGCAGATAGGTTCTCCTATTGTGTAATAGCGAGTTTTTCTGCTTTTCATTCCTTTTTCTTCTCCAGCCAAAATAGAAATTAGTTATTTGGTTAGCTTCAAAACATCACATCAGTAATTTTTGCAGAACTGTTTCTCTTCTACTTTAAAAACAAATACAATTTAAATGTTGATGAATTATTCTCAGAAGGCACATTGTACATTTTAAGCCAAAGACTAATAGGATTGAAACAATGATTCTGTCCCTCTCACTATATCTTTCCCTCTCTCTCTCCCTCACACACACACACACACACACACACACACACACACACACGCACACACAGGAGTATGCACATGTGGTCTTTTAAAGATTCTGTTTGCAAAGGCTGCATATCTGCTTTTTAATATCAGTTCTGTCACATAAAGAATATCAGTAGAGAAGATCCAATTAGAAAATTCCTTACCTGATGCCCTGCTTGCCATCAGCTTTAATAGTTTGTTTGAACTAAAAGTTTTGCACTTAAGAACCAGAGGTGCCTTAGAATTTTATTACTGCATTTAGGAATAAATCTTAATCAGAAGTGACACCTTTGAAGTAACAATTAGGGCACAGAGCCCAAAGAAGTATTTCAAAAGAAATTTGTAGAAATATTAATTTATGATCTTTTTATTCTTCCCAGACATTAGCTTTTTGATGTTTAGCTATGGAAAATATGCTTTATGGATTCTTGAGCCCCGCACTACTGTATCTATAAGCTATAAAAGTACAAGGAAAATGTCTGGCTTACTTGCTATGCCTGGGAAAGCCTTTGCTCACAGCGGAAAGAAATCTTTGTTAAATGAACAAGGGAGTTTATTCTTAACAGTGGCTACAAACTTGAAGAGAGTCAAATTTAATACCATAGCTCATTTTTGAAATCTCACAACCTAGAAAATCATCTGGGGTCCCATCAGAAAAGAGGATCATTTTTGGTTTAATTAGTTAGAATATGATGTATTGTTAATGAAAAAATTTGCTGTATTGAGCTTTTCAATTCAGGGAGTTGCACCTTAAGGAACATGTATTTAATTAATAAGACTGTGCACCACTGTATAGCATATGGAATATAGCCAATAGTATATAGTAACTTTAAATGGAGTATAATCTATAGAAATATCAAATCACTGTTGTACACCTGAAATTAACATAATATTGTAAATCAACTATACTTCAATTTTAAAAAAGAATGCACTTCTTTAAAACTTATAGGTAGAAGCAAACTGTAATGTGTTACCACTATCAAATACCGATGTTTTGTGTTTTGAATGTCAATTTACTGGCAATGTTTATCTAACTTATTTTATTTAACAAAAAATGGGAACAGTTAGACTAAATTTCTTTATTTAGAATGCTTACTAAATAAACTATATTGTCCTGTCTCTTGTTTTTTGTAATATTAATAAAGACTAAGGATTATGCAGATCATAATCTATGTAGATTATATATATATGTGCACACATAATCAACATCAATTGGATAGCTGGAAACATTGATATATTATTAAAAGCAAACAAAAAAAAAATCAGTTTTCAGTGGCCTGATAATCCCTGCTTAAGTATACGGCTAGCACCCAGGAGGTGTTAAATACTATACAGATACATACATACATATATATTTATGTATACTATGTATATATAAAGACTTTTCTTGAAAAATTCCAAATTATTTAGCTGTGTGGATTTATAACTTTTCTCTTCATAAAACATACATTAGTTGGGGAAGTGATTCATTAGTTTGTAAAAGGCAGAGCAAAATGTACATACAGACAGACACTCCTAAAAATACATGTATGCGTGCTGTTGAAACTTGCAAGTAAAAGCAAATGTAATGCATTATAAATCTAGAATAGTGACTCTTTGCACTTAAATATGAAACTTCTAGGAATGTTTAATATGACTCTATATAGCAAAAACAAGCACGGATATGTGCCTCAGTCATCATTATAGATTAATTAGATTATAATCAGACATTCTTCTATAAGGTCATTCTTTCAACTTTAGATAGTTAGCATTGGGAACCAGTTTTTCTCCCTAAAAAACATCGAGGCAATATTTAATATTGAAATAGCAATCCCTTATTTACTATTTATTACTAGTAATAACAATACTAGTCCCTTATTACTAGCTATTTACTAGTTGTAAATGTACTGGTATTTGCTATGAATTCATTTGTATAAATGAGTTTTGAGACTCTATTTTCTATTTAGATGGTATTTTAATAGACATTGGCTTCCTTAAAAAATAGAAAATGGTGAATGTTATTTAGAATTCTAAACTGCAATTAAACAAGTGACAAATGTGACTTACTGTGCAGTGTCTATGTGTTTAACATTTGGGAATACACCCAAAGCTGACATTAGCCACACAGTCTTTCCATTTCTTGTTTTTTATGAGCTCTTCTGTGGGAAATCTTCAAGAATTTCATAGAGTTCCATTAAAATGGAAGGAGCTGTTTGTCATTTACACCTATTGGTACACTCAGTTTTACCCTATAGAGGTGGCTGAGAAATTCATTTAACTTACCTTTCCATATCTAATGGTAAAAATAAAGAATCTGCCTGCAAAGCGGAAGACGCAGTTTCAATTCCTGTGTCAGGAAGATCCCCTGAAGAATGAAATGGCAACCTACCCCAGTATTCTTGCCTGGAAAATCCCATAGCCAGAGGAGCCTGGCAAGCTATGGTCCATTGGGTTGCAGAGTCGGCCACAACTTCACGAATAACACTTTCACTTTCCATATATAATGGTAAAAATGGTTAAAAGAAATATTTTCAGTGTTTGGGACAGAGATGTGTGTGTGCACCCATGGATATTTTCAGGTTCTTGGGAGGATGGCTTGTGGGGAGGGGGAGTGTGTATGCTGTTCCTATAGCTGGGTACCTAAAATCAGACTTCTGGATCCTCAGGCTTCCTTGAAGGAAAATTCAATCCAGTTGACTCTTGAAAGAACTAAGTAATAGGAATTGTCTTAAACACATTTATGGACTCAGGTCCTACAGAAGTTGAAAAGTTGATCTATTCTTCTCTAACTGCAAAACCCTATTCATGTAGAGTAATGGAATCAAAAGAGAAAGTCATCACAGGTCTCTTTTTCAGATTTGCACATACACAGTTTAAACATGGGAATGTCTGAAATGGGTACAGATTTAAATTGGGCCAACCAGGACCAAGCTAGTAGTGTGGCTACTGGGCTAGTAAGGAATGTCCATGGGGTGAGGGCAGGCTTCTCCTAAAGGCATTCATTACAAATGATACACCTCACTGTGCAGGTAACATGAAGCTCACAGGTCACCAGATTTCCCACTCTGCTCTACATAGGCACAATTGCTTTAAAATTTATTTTATTGAAGTATGGTTGGTTTACAAGGTTGTGTTAATTTCTTGAACTGATTTCCACTACCTCTGTCATAACCAGACACTCCCCCTCGAAATATGAGTAGTCTGTGCAACACAATCAGCTGACGGATGGTCATTCTATGTTTTCTAAGATGAGTATTGACATTTTTGTACCAAGTTCTACTTCTCTCAGACTCAGTAATCTCCATCCATGACATTAACATCCAGTAATAGAATGACATTGGGCTGCATCCTTCAGTAAGAGAAATTGCTATCCTCTTCTGCTCACTTTCTATTAGCAAACTAAAGAAATCCTTTTGCCAAAAGAAGGAAATGAGGAAAATCAAGAAATCATATAAATCAGTTGTTTCATTAAACTTAGTGTGTAAGAATCCTTGTTTACTAATTTTAAGGGTCTAAAAGGAAGTTTTGTTTTTCGCTGACAAAGGTCCGCTATGGTTTCTCCAGTAGTCAAGTACAGATGTGAGGTAGATCGTAAAGAAGGCTGAGCACTGAAGAATTGATGCTTTCCAACTGTGGTGCTAGAAAAGACTCTTGAGAGTCCCTTGGACTGCAAGGAGATCAAACCAGTCAATCCTAAAGGTAACCAACCCTGGATATTCATTGGAAGGACTGATGCTGAAGGTGCTCCAATATTTTGGCCACCTGATGTGAACAGCTGACTCACCGGAAAAGATGCTGATGCTGGGAAAGATAGAGGGCAGAAAGAGAAGAGGGCGGAAGAGGATGAGATGGTTAGAGAGCATTACTGACTCAATGGACATGAGTTTGAGCCAACTCTAAGAGATAGTGAAAGACAGGGAAGCCTGGTGTGCAGCAGTCCCTGGGGTCGCAGAGTCAAACATGACTTATTGACTGAACAAGAAGAAGCATAACTTACAAATTTACAGACAATGCTCATGAAAACTAAAGCATTTTATAAATATAGCCAAATCAAAATGACTCTATTCTTTCCTTTGGATCCCAAAGTCTTTTGCGGCATTCATGTTTGACTGAAATTGTTTTTAAAAATCTCTAAGACTTATCTGTTTAAAGATTTAAAAATGGTTATCCCCTGCAAGTTCCAGGAAAGAAATTATCAGATAAATTTCATGTGAAACCACCAATTATTAGACTTATTCCATTCACAAGCATCAGTTTTATACCAACTGCTAGTTCTTAAACAGACATAAACAGCATTGTTATCTAATTTTTCCTTCCAAGAAATAAAATCATTCTTTAAAAAAATTACTAGATATGCATAAAACTTTTAACTTTAGCAGAAATCAAAAATAGAGTAAAAGAGATAAGGGGAAAAAAAAACATAACAGCAATAAATCTTTATTGACATTTTTTTAAACAAAATAATTTTAAAAACACAAAACCCTCACATGTAAACAAGAAAGTAAATAAAGTTAGTTGGCATTATTATGTACATCCAAGAATCAAAAGAAGTCCTGTGTTAACATTCCATAACCAAGTAAAATGTTTTGACCCATCAATGTTCAGGGTACCTGTATTTAATGTCATCAATAATGAAATTTTATCTTTGAACATTATAAAATGGTTTATGGATTATAAAGTTTAGGTTTTCATTTTTCTCATCAATCCTTAAGATGTGTATAAGAGACAGCATTGATATATTATTAAAAGCAAACAAAAAAAAAATCAGTTTTCAGTGGCCTGATAATCCCTGCTTAAGTATACGGCTAGCACCCAGGAGGTGTTAAATACTATACAGATACATACATACATATATATTTATGTATACTATGTATATATAAAGACTTTTCTTGAAAAATTCCAAATTATTTAGCTGTGTGGATTTATAACTTTTCTCTTCATAAAACATACATTAGTTGGGGAAGTGATTCATTAGTTTGTAAAAGGCAGAGCAAAATGTACATACAGACNCAAATTTTCTTTAAAAACAATTCCTGTAAATTTGTTTCTTAGTAGGTCTGACTTCTTCCTAAGATTACAAGCTCTTTAAGAGCAAGAAGTATATTTTATTTATTTACCTATTTGTATTCACATTTTAATTCATGTCAACAACTATAACAATACATTATTAATTGTAATCTAAGGGAGTACAAACATATATATACCAAAATGTGAAAGGACTTATAGCCATAATTTAACAGGTTCTTTAAAATATGTAATAAAATTTATTGGTTATCAAGAAAGATGGCTAATAATTTAACAATAAAATCTAGTTATCAAGAAAGATGGTTGACAATATAACAATGGCAAAATCTGAGCTATGACAGATTTTATGACATTTTCTACAGAGGAAAAATGGAGTGCTGAACTTCCAAATTGTGAAAATGCAGGGATGTGCCTATGGTGCCCTCGCTCTGTTACCACTTGAACATGTCGGAAGGATCCAGGGGCTGCCTCACCCATCTTCTCCTCACCCACATCCAGCACAACACTGAGAAAAGGCCACTCAGGCCAGCTCCACCATTAAAGCCTTTCAGGCTCTTCTTACTGAACAAAGTAACACATATGTATAAGATTGATAAGATCACTGAGTTAAATTTTGGACTTAAGAAGATACAAACAGACCTAAGGTCATTCTTTGGTTCCCAGTCAATAAGGTTTATCTGATTACCAAGAAAAGAAAAACAGAGAGCCCAAAAATAAAAAGTGAAATATAAAAGGGTCTCCCATGTGATCTAGCTCACTAGAATTTTCTACTGGGTTTGAGTCCAAGGCCCAACTTGAATCATAGTTGTTATTTCTAGACTCTGTTCATTTCCATACTGTTTGCAAAACTAAGGATTAAAGCAAAAAGTAATTACATGCTGCAAATATTAAAAGTGAAAGTCACTCATTACAAGCTGCAAATACGAAAAGTGAAAGTCGCTCAGTCGTGTCCTACTTTTTGCGACCCCATGGACTATACAGTCCATGGAATTCTCTAGGCCAGAACACTGGAGTGGGTTGTCTTTCCCTTCTCCAGGGGATCTTCCCAACCTAGGGATCAAACCCAGGTCTCCCGTATTGCACATGGATTCTTTACTTGCTGAGCCACAATAGAAGCCCAGGAATACTGGAGGGGGTAGCCTATCCCTTCCCCAGTGAATCTTCCCCATCCAAGAATTGACCCAGGGTCTCCTGCATTGCAGGCAAATTTTTTTTTAACCAATTGAACTATCAGGGAAGCCCACTTTTTTCTTTTTTTTCATTCTTTCAAGTGCCTATCTTTTGAGAGAAGGGAGGGAGCTCAAGCTTGCAGTCACAATTACTGTGCCTCAGGAACACTAAGGCACAACTCACAGACTATGCCACTCAGAGGTGTTTAAGCTGGTCTCCTAGACAGCACCGGCTCTACCATGTACTGGGTTTGCCACTTTACTGTAAAGTCATGATGGACTTTTTAATTTAACATATACCATATTGTCTGCTTTTAAATGTATTTCTTCAGAGAAAAATCATTTTGATTTATGCAACTGTATTGCCTATCCTGAGTCTAACAATCACGTGGATTGAAAAAGGAGCACAAAATGCTGCCACATCCTGCTTTCCCATCTCCATGAACTGGCTTTTGGGGATTAAGATCCAAGAGGAAAGCGAGTGTCCTCTTTGTATTTTATGTGCAAGGTCTGCAACCTAGTATCAGAGGAAATAGTGGCCACTGTGGCACTGGCAGAGTAGGTGAAGGAGTATTAGATAAGCTCTGATCACGGCTAGGAACAGAAGAGCTGGGAGCATGAGGTAGCTGAAGCTGTCATGTGGAGCTCCCCAATGAACAATAAGGGGGGATGAGGCGATGTGAGGATATACCATCTCTTTAGGTTGATGAGGAGAAAAAAAAAACTGCAAAAATGCTACAAACTCAAAGGTTAAGGGGTAAGAAAGAAATACTAATATTAGAGGTCAGTAACTAGAGAATACTGGCTTTGAAAACCAAATTTACAAAGGCAGAAGGACAATAACAGTGAGAGAGTGGGTGAAAAGAAATCAGAATTTGATATGCAAAGCAAACTTGTTTCTCAGGCTTTGGACATGGTATATCAGAAATCTGAAAGAAAATGTATCACCTAAGTAACCCGTTTTAATACATGATAAAGAAAAAATAAAAACAAAAAATAAATAAACAACTATGGGAAACAGAAAGGAGAGTAGAGAATCATGCCAACAGCTTTACTCTGTACTTGGTCCAGACAGCCAGGGATTTGCTTAAAAACCAGGCTGAAGTTGAAAAACTCCAGCAGGACTCACTTGAAAGGAAAAGGTGGAACACTAAGAAAGAAGAGAATAGGAGTCGAGCCCTACAGTAGCATAAAAGGAAGCAACAAGGAATGCTTTTCCCCCACCAGGAAGTCTCAAAAGTAACTCGAGCCCTGAGGAACTCACTGAAATGAATTTGTTCATGATCATTAAAATATCAGTGTTTTCAGGAATTTAAGGAAGGTTTTAAGATATCACCTGTCAGCAGATCTTTGGGTCTCATGTGGGTCTCAAAGACACAGCCTTTAGCATGCTCACCAATAACAGCTTCAGAAAACTGCCAAGGGCATTTTTCAGCTTAGATAAGTAAAGGAATGAGTGAAAGATCCTTTGAAAGAACAGTCTCACAGATAAATGGATGGACTTGAAGGTAGAAAATGGTAGCATGAAAAGAAATACCAGCCTTTGGTATCATGTTTGGAACGGAGAAATGTAAAGGAAAGACATTTCATACAGAAATATCTGTTCCTGGGCTTCTGAAAGGGCTTCCTACTTTACTGTTCTCTATGCCTAGAAGGCTCAGGTACCCCAATCATCACACAACTATTTCTCAACACTGTGTTTTTCTCTCAAATGCCACATAAGTAGGAAAGTCTTTTCATCATCCAGGTAATCACTTCCCCCACAAACAACAGCAACAAAAACAGCAGTAATGAACTGGGGGGTGCGGTGGGTGGACAACTAAGGAAATTTGGTATTTCACTACATATTAAATAATGCTATTGGGAGTTCCCAGGTGGCACTAGTGGAAAACAACACACCTGCCAATGCAGGAGACATAAGAGATACAGTTTCAATCCCTGGGTCTGGAAGATCCCCTGGAGGAATACATGGCAACTCACTCCAGTATTCTTGCCTAGAGAATCCCATGGACAGAGGAGCCAGGTGGGCTACAGTCCATGGGGTCGCAAAGAGTCAGACACGACTGAGAGACTTACACTGTCACTTTCACTTCTGTACACTATTAAATTTTTTGAGAGTCATAAAGGCATTGTGGTTATACAGGTGAATATCTTATTCTGGGAAATATTTGCTGGATTGTCACAGTTTCATGATGTCTATAACTTACCTTAAATAATTCAACAACAAAAACCCACATATGTGAACAAATGTACTTATAAAGACATACACACATAGAAAGGTAGAGAAAACAAATGTGGCATAATGTTAATAATTGGTACATTGAGGCAATAAGAAAATGGGTATTCACTGAATACTGTCATTTCAGCTTTTCTTTAGATCTGAAATTGTTCAAATAAAAAAAAGAAGAAAATAAACAGTCTCCATTCCTATAAATAAAATGTTGCAATATTTTTGCTCAGAAAAATGCTCAGAAGAGCACTGTGCTCGTGAATTCCTTATTCAATTATTTTTCTTTGGTATGCCAAGAATTTAGGAACCAACCAGAAGCAAAATTTGAGTTTTTAAATATTCAGGATAAATATTCAGGATAATAATCATTCTGGGAACACATACCATGCAAAGAAAGATCTGGGTACTGTACGTAGCACCATGAGAATGTTATAGTTTATCTGGAAGAAGACATGGATATTTCTGAAGGGGATCTAATTTATGTAGATGATAAATTTTATCCCCTCTTGTGCTATCAAAAATGTGGCCTCACAACTGACTCTTGACAGATTTATCCAACTTAGTCACAATTTCACAAGTTTTGAACTCTGGAAAACCAGCATACATAAATAGGACCCAATAAGGCAAAACCCAAGAGGCTTTGTTCCTCTACTGTCAATAACAGTCCTCAAATTATCTCTAAACTTGCAATAAGGTTCAAGGTGGGTGGTGATAATATAGATGTAGACTATAGGATGCTCTGGATACTGGGAACACCACTCTTGGTTAGTAAATGACACTATTTTGGCATTTAGTCTGCTGTAGAGTCATTCTCATTTATGCTGAAGACTCTCTGCAACCATCCAAATGTGGAATGTGGAAAAACTTAAGAAAAGCATAATCCAACTTTCAAAGTGCGTGAAGATCTACTTTCATGCAGGAAAATACAAATCAAGAAGATGTCAAAAAAAAAAGTGGGAGGGAGCACAAGGAGTGAGGTATTTAACATAGTTTGCAAGAGAGTTCTAGAAAAACATCTATTTCTGCTCTATTGACTATGCCAAATCCTTTGACTGTGTGGATCACAATAAACTGTGGAAAATTCTCAAAGAGATGGGAATACCAGACCACCTGACCTGCCTCTTGAGAAACCTATATGCAGGTCAGGAAGCAACAGTTAGAATTGGACATGGAACAACAGACTGGTTCCAAGTAGGAAAAGGAGTACGTCAAGGCTGTATACTGTCACCCTGCTTATTTAACTTATATGCAGAGTACATCAAGAGAAACGCGGGGCTGGAAGAAGCACAAGCTGGAATCAAGACTGCCGGGAGAAATATCAATAACCTCAGATATGCAGATGACACCACCTTTATGGCAGAAAATGAAGAGGAACTAAAAAGCCTCTTGATGAAAGTGAAAGAGGAGAGCAAAAAAATTGGCCTAAAGCTCAACATTCAGAAAACGAAGATCATGTCATCTGGTCCCATCACTTCATGGCAAATAGATGGGGAAACAGGGGAAACAATGGCTGACTTTATTTTTCTGGGCTCCAAAATCACTGCAGATGGTGATTGCAACCATGAAATTAAAAGACGCTTACTCCTTGGAAGGAAAGTTATGCCCAACTTAGATAGCATAATGAAAAGCAGAGACATCACTTTGTCAACAAAGGTCTGTCTAGTCAAGGCTATGGTTTTTCCCGTGGTCATGCATAGATGTGAGAGTTGGACTATAAAGAAAGCTGAGCACTGAAGAATTGATGCTTTTGAACTATGGTGTTGGAGAAGACTCTTGAGAGTCCCTTGGACTGCAAGGAGATCCAACCAGTCCATTCTAAAGGAGATCAGTCCTGAGTGTTCTTTGGAAGGACTGATGCTCAAGCTGAAACTCCAGTACTTTGGCCACCTCATGCGAATCACTGACTCATTGAAAAAGACCCTGAAGCTGGGAAAAATTGAGGGCAGGAGGAGAAGGGGATGACAAAGGATGAGATGGCTGGATAGCATCACGGACTCGATGGACATGGGCTTGGGTGGACTCCCGGAGTTGGTAATGGATAGGGAGTCCTGGCGTGCTGCGGTTCATGGGGTCACAAAGAGTTGGACACGACTGAGCGACTGAATTGAACTGAACTGAGGTGGCATTGAAGAAGAATTTCTTGAGAAAGAAAAAAAACCTGCTCAAATTAGCTACAGGAAGAAAAAAAGAGAACTCTACACTACACATAAAGGTATAACTAAAAATACATCAGAGTGAGAAAGAGTATGGCATATACAGATGAATATGAGAAGGGTTTTTAGTGAAATGACATGGCTAGTAAGCAAGACAAGGAACAGATCAAGCATGGCACTCACTTGATCCTTTCATGCTAGAGACTCAATAAATGGATTTATAGTGAGGAGTAGCATAGTCAGATTTGGATTTCACATATATGTCAATCAAACAGGCAACTTTACAGATAGATGATTTAAAGGCTATGAAGCTGCAAGAAGGAAATGTAGAAAAGTGATGTAAAAAAGTTTAAGATAAATGGGACCTTAATGAGAAAAAGAAAGATCATATGTGACAAATATTTAAGAGACAAAAGGAGGACTTGGTAATCAATTAAAGGTAGAGGGCAAAATCAAGGACTGCTACACACTGGAAGAGGAAAACCCAGGAAAAGAACTGACTTGAAAAAGATAGTGATAAATTCTTTTTGGGACCTCTTTTAATTTGAGGTACTCTGGGACATCAAGGTGGAGCTACTTAGCAAACTATTAGATATATTGATCCGAAACTCAGAAAAATATATCTAAAGATACACAATTGGGATCCATCAGCACTTAGGTTATAACTAAAATAAGAGTTTAGATAAGATCATGTAGGGAGAAAATGTACAGTTAGAATAATGGTAATCCAAGATGGAACCAAGAAAAACACTAACATTTAAAGGCAAGGTTAAAATAAGAAAGGAAGGAAAAAGAAAAGAAAAACATAAAAGGAAAAGGAGTAGTCAGAAGATCTGCAGAAAATGAAGACAGTGTTATGTCACGCAAACCAAAAGAGAATTTCAAGGAAGAAATTATTATCAAAATCAAATGCAAAACGTAGCCCAAGAGATGATTACTAAAAATGGGATTCAGTGATCTAGAAGTCATTGATGATCTTAGGAAGATCTCATTTATTACATGAGATGTAAATCAAACTGCTGTTCAATGGTGGGTGCGGGGGACGTCAGAGAAGTAGAGAAGTAGGGAGAGGAGACATCACCACTCCTTTCAGAGATTTAGATGAAGAGTAAAATGAGTTGGAAAATACTTCCTAAGAAAACATTGGGTTAAGGGAAAATATTTCCTCTAAGAAAATTTTGGCTTATAGACAAAAGGTATGCTTTACATGCTGCTACTGTTAAGTCGCTTCAGTCGTGTCCGACTCTGTGCGACCCCACAGACGGCAGCCCACCAGGCTCCCCGTCCCTGGGATTCTCCAGGCAAGAACACTGGAGTGGGTTGCCATTTCCTTCTCCAATGCATGAAAGTGAAAAGTGAAAGTGAAGTCGCTCAGTTGTGTCTGACTCTAGCGACCCCATGGACTGCAGCCTACCAGGCTCCTCCATCCACGGGATTTTCCAGGCAAAAGTACTGGAGTGGGGTGCATGGTATCTACCAAATGCTGAGAAGTCCATGTACTCAGCAAAAACAACAAAATTAAATTGTGCCACAGGCTTTTCAGTAAGAAATAAATAACACTGATAATGCTCAAAGAGAGGAGGTCATGACTCTGTCACTTAGTAGCTGAATGATCCTGGGCAAGTTACTTAGTCCTTTGTTCTCAGTTTCCTCATCTATAAAATGGAGATGACAATAGTGCTTATAGGTTCTGTAAGAATTAAATAAGATACAATATGCTAACACAGTGTGCTGGTAGACTAGCACCTCAAATTTATCTTTGTTGAGGATAACAGACAAAAAGTATTTAGCGCTTAAAGAGCTTCACTTTTTAACTGGCATATTTAGCTGTGCATTCACAAGTCCTCATGGCATCTTGACTTACAGGTTCATAATTAGATTAAATAATAGGTCACCATTAGTCCACTTAGGGAAAAAATACAAAAGGAAAACAAAACAAAAACATATATGGATGTATATGTGTATGTATATATATATATAATATATATATATGTATGTATACAAGTCATTTCAGTTGTGTCCAACTCTTCATGACCCTATGGGCCATAGTCCGCCAGGCTCCTCTGTTGATGGAGTCTCTCCAGGCAAGAATACCCGAGTGGGTTGCCATGACCTCTTCCAGAGGATCTTCCTGACCCAGGGATCAAACCCACATCTCTCACGTCTTCTGCACTGCAGGTGGATTCTTTACCACTGAGCTACTGGGGAAGGCCTATATAATGTGTGTGTGTGTGTGTGTGTGTGTATACATATATATATATATCTTACAAATCAGTAAAAGGAAAAGCAAGTAGTCAATTGCAATTTCAAATTCAAAAGAATCTTTCTCTTCCTTAGCGCTGAGCTATAATTCTCATTAATTTCTGCAACAAAGTATACACTGCAGAGACTTGTTCATCTTTGTGTCAAAAATGAATTAAACATAACTCTGAATAGTAATAATGCTGTAATATTTTCTTCCCTTTTAATTTACATATGCAGTATTCTTTAATGATATAGTATGCAACTCTTCTAGCCAATCCAAAGAGACAAGAAAGATTCAATTATTCTCCAGCTCTATAAGCAGTTACATATTTTTCTTATATATCAGAATTTCATTACTGCTGAAACAGGTAAAAAGACAGCACACAGTAAAAGATCTTATGATCAATAATCAACGAGTCTTGAGGATCTGGCAGACATGCATAAGAATACGTTCACTTTCAAAATATATAGCCTCATTATTGCTAAGATGAATGCTGTCACCTTTTAAACAAAATATCTTTTTTTTTCCTGAGAAAATAAAGGATAAAAGCATCAGCAAATCTCCAGATCAAAGTAATAAAAGTACAGATCTACAATTAAGATGTCATTAAGTGCTCTCAATTGACATGATAATTTAAGAAAACATCAAGTATGCAGTTTGCTGGTTATAGTAAAATGTACATAGTGGCCAAATTTATATTCAGAAATTTCACACTTAGATCTTTAAGTCAGTAGTATAGTTCCTTCCAAAAGTCCTTAAGATCTTTTTCTCCCAAGTAAGTCTATTCAGCAAAAACATCATTTCTTGGATGAATTAATCCAGCTGCAAATAAGTATACAGCTAAACATCCTCACAGCACATCTTCATTGTCTTTTTTTCTTCTGCTCTATACTTCAAGTACAATAGTCACTGGATTGCCAAAAACACCACGAAGCACAGCACTGAGAATATAGAACTGGTTTTTATGTCTTGTTATTTGACAGACATCAAGCAATTAGAGCTACGACGTTTGGCTTTTAATGTTAATTTTTAAAAATTAATTTGTAATATCATAGTAAGAAGATGCAACCCTTTCTCTCTGTTTACTAAATTCTCACTCTATGAGACTTAAACAACAACAACAAAAAAAAACCTTTTTTTCCCCCCACTGGAGTACTATACAATAATTGAAAACCATAATGTTGGTACTAAACACTGAAAAAATAAAGTATCATGTTAAAGATTAACATTCTCAGGTAAAATACACATAAAATTCATTTCACATAATAGTATTACTCCCTATCCAAACTTGACAGCTATTGCAAGTATTGTTAAGTGGTATTTCTCGGTTAATAAAAAGTCAATTTCACCCACTCAGAATAACCAAAAATTATTAATATGTATCACACAGTATTATGCTGTGTGACAAATTAGGGGTAAAAAGACATGTGCTGAAGTAAAAGGTAGTGCGAGGGTAAAGATGCTATCTCTGTCATCCTCCAAAAAATAATTGTGGCAGCACTGGAACAGTCAATACAAAGGAATGAAGGAGTTACCCCACGTCTGGATTGAGCACCCTGTTTGTACCAATCACTGTCTAGCTACCACTGCTCCTTTTGTGGCAGTTAGACCCTTACAAAGAAGTGATTCTTTGATTGTACCAGCAACAACCTAGACTCAACATGTAATGTGAAACACGATTTCTAAATAACTTGAATGAATTTGATTCCTGGTAAAGTCAATGAAAATATCAAGGTTAATTAAACAGCTATATAAGCATATATGACAATCACTGCTTACAGACACCAATTTGTATATTCCTGTATTCACTTTTGCCCCTTAAAATGACATTGAGTTTAATGTCTGAAGCAATGCAAGCATATTCAAACATAAGCGTCTATGCAGATAATGCAAACCACATTTCTTACTTTAGACAGCAAGATATGAGACAGAAGTCAACTATGAAAACGAAATCCAGGTACCTCCCTTGGATTTCTTTTATTTTTCTACTGGTGTCAGTCTCGAAGCATTTATTTCACATCTCTGTTGATGATGTGTCCCCAGGGCAAGACTGGTCCAGACCAAGTTCTTTTGGTAGCTAGAGCCTATTACACCCTCCCCCCACGTTCAACACGGGTTTCCGGTTTGGATGCTCCCAAGGAGTACAGCTCCAAACTGAAGGGGCAGTCAACACTCAGAGGAAACCAACAAGAAATTCATCAAATCACCAAGCCTAATGACACTCAAGGGTCAACCGCATCCTGCCTCCAGGAAATGCTCAGGATACAGCTGAAGGAGAAACCTGGGGACGGGGCGGGGCTGTTGAGGATTGTGTTATGAGAGAGAGGAGGCCAGACTGCCCAGGTGAGACTGAGGTAGGGCGAGTCCGAAGACAGGGAAGTAGAAAAGTGACGCACGAAGGCGGTCACCTGTGGGGCCACTTGATCCAGCCCCGCCCCCAGGGACAGCAACAAGAGTCAAGGCCGGACGTCCCCCAAATAAGCCTGGGAAACGCAGAGCTAGGCCTTTTCGGCCAGGCACGCAACTCACCATCCACGGTTTTCTTCTTGAAGAGGGACGCCATGGTCAGGAACCGCACCCGGGCAGCCCGGCTCGGCCCGATCCGGCCCGCGAGTGAGAAAGAACAAGGAGGGATATGACAGACCCTCGAAAGGTTCGGGATGGCGGAACGGCTGGGCAGTTGAAGAGGGCGGGGTCTGCAGTCAGGACCCGCGGAGAGCGGGTGTCCACGAAGCCTGCCGCAGCCGAGTTGCCCGGAGCTCAGGTGACCGCGAACTAAGACACTTTTTGGAGAAGTCACTTCTAGGCGGCGCCTGCGCCGTTTGCGCGTGCGCCTGCGTACTGCGGCGCCTGAAGCCACGGTCGCTGCCCTCACTTCAGCGGCTGCCCACTCTCCAGCTCGCCGGGGTCCTGGCGCCGGGGGTGAAGCGCCGCTAGCGGTGTTAGCAGTACTTAGGGGATCGCGGGCGAGGTCAGGTGGCTTCTCGGTCCGGGTTCCACGCTGAATGCGGACAGAGATGATCCTTAGCGCCCTCCGTGCCCATCAAGAAGCTGGAAGTAGGGGTCCCCAGAATCCTAGGGCAAGCGTGGGTCGTCCTGGAACCAGTTGATTTATGACCATCCCCTTACTGTCTGTATCAAGCCTTTCATAAGTGCAGGGGCTGATGATAATGCTGAGGTCCGTGCCCTCGTGGTGTTTGTCTTGGGAGTTTTCCGCGGTGACTGGCTCAGCAATCTCCCCTACACCCACCCGCGCAGCCCCCTGCGGACCCAAGGCGCTCACTGCGGCCCTGGGCCCGGGGCTCCTATCACCCGGTGTGGGTCTCCAGGGACCCGGTTTCTAGACTTGGAAGTGGCCGGGAGAAGGGTGGGGAGCAACTTTCTTAATGCAACGTTTTTTATTTAGTGCTCTTGACTGGAAACAAGAAAAAAGAAATCCACACACATTTGTTGTACACCGGCTTAAATGTCTCCAACTCTGCTTTTTAATATCTGTTTCTTGCAGTTGCTCAAGAAAAATTTATGGCTACACTGTGAACCTATTAGAATGTTACATACCTGTATATTGGTGTTCANAAAAAAGAAATCCACACACATTTGTTGTACACCGGCTTAAATGTCTCCAACTCTGCTTTTTAATATCTGTTTCTTGCAGTTGCTCAAGAAAAATTTATGGCTACACTGTGAACCTATTAGAATGTTACATACCTGTATATTGGTGTTCACTGTGGAACAAAAGCTTTATATTAGGTACAAGGAAAAGCATAAATAATTATTTAAAGAATCCTGTGTATAAGTATAAATATGAGAAATATTATGTTTGGATCAAGATCTTAAATTCATTGTTCATTTTTGTGTGTGTATGTGTCCCTCTCTCTCTCTCCCTCCTTCCCCCGCTTTTACTCTCTGTGTGTTTGTATTTGTATGCATCTCTGTTTAATATATTACTTTGCTATTTATAATTTTAATTTTGCATTGAACTTTTTCCCCCAGTCTATTAGTGCTTTAAGCAACACTGCCTTCCACAGGATGAAAATAATAGTACTTTTTTCCAAAGATGTGATTTCTGATAGGAAGACACCTCAATAACAGTATCAGTATTATCAATCACCTCTGGTTTTATGAATTATGTCTCAGGATTTTTAAGTATTTGAGGTAGTCAGATTTCCCCTCCTCATTTATCCCCCTCTAGAGACTGCAGTGGCACCCCACTCCAGTACTCTTGCCTGGAAAATCCCATGGATGGAGGAGCCTGGTAGGCTGTGGTCCATGGGGTCGCTAAGAGTCAACACAACTGAGCGACTTTTTTCACTTTTCACTTTCATGCACTGGAGAAGGAAATGGCAGCCCACTCCAGTGTTCTTGCCTGGAGAATCCCAGGGATGGGGGAGCCTGGTGGGCTGCCGTCTATGGGGTCGCATAGAGTCGGACACTATTGAAGCGACTTAGCAGCAGCAGCAGAGGCATCAAAGCCCTCAGGGCTAACTGTTCTTCCTGCTGTTGCTACTAAAATTTAGCTGAGAATCTGCTCAGGAAAACTTTCTTTTCTCAAGGAAAGTATAATCATCTTACTCCTTCTCAGGTTATTTGAGATATTGTGGGAAGGTGAAAAAGTAAAGAAATGGAAAAAAAAGGTAAACAGAACACACAGTCTGTGCGCCCAAGGACTGGCCTTTCCTGGACTAAGCTCTATGGCAAAGAGGCAATTTACCCTGGCTGCCTGTTGTAATGAATGGCATTGAGTAGTGCTTGAATGCCTGAGAGGCAATAAGCTGTTATGTGTGTAGTGATCCTGTTCTTCCCTGCTGCAGTCACCCTTGTTTTATTACTCCTACACAATCCCCCCCACTGACCCAATTGTAACAGTTGGGAAAATGCCAAAATACTTAGCAGCAACCATATGGAAGATCTTCCAAAAGTGCACAGCAGGAGCTCAAGATGGGGCTTCATCATTACAATAAAGACAAAATAGAGATGTGTGGTATTTAAACCCAGCACTGGAATAGCGTCATTCTCCCCTAGTTTGAAGCAGGCTGATAGCTGGATAAGCAAACTGAAATCTATTCTGATTAGTTGGTGGCCAAACTGTACCTGTTTATATTTTATAGATCACTCAGAGAAGGAAATGGCAACCCACTCCAGTATTCTTGCCTGGAGAATCCCATGGACAGAGGAGCCTAGCAGGCTACAGTCCATGGGGCCACAAGAGTCAGACACAACTTAGAGACTAAACTACCACCACCACCTTATTAAAGGGCATGTACACTTACATATAACTGAGATTTAGGACACCGAGGAGTCATAGGGGCTTCCCTGATAGCTCACTCCAGTATTCTTAGGCTTCCCTTGTGGCTCAGCTGGTAAAGAACCGCCTGCAATGCAGGAGACCTGGGTCTGATCCCTGGTTTGGGAAGATCCCCTGGAGAAGGGAAAGGCTACCCACTCCCAGTATTCTGGCCTGGAGAATTCCATGGACTGTATAGTCCATGGGGTCACAAAGAGTGAGACACAACTGAGATACTATCACTTTCAAGGAGTCATAAAATAGAACGCTATGGTATTTTTCATTTCTTTAAAACCAACATTATCACTTACAAACTCACTGAATCAACAAGAAACATGTATAAGCATGAAAGTGAAGTCACTCAGTCGTGTCCAACTCTTTGTGACCCCATAGACTGTAGCCTATCAGGCTCCTCTGTCCATAGAATTTTCCAGGCAATAGTACTGGGGTGGATTGCCATTTCCTTCTCCAGAGGATCTTCCCGACCCAAGGATCGAACCCAGGTCTCCTGCATTGTAGACAGACACTTTACTGTCTAAGCCACCAGGGAAGTATAAGCATAGTGGACAGATAAAACTTTCTAATGTTATTTTTAAATCTTAAGAAATAATGATTTAATATCCTATGGTAATTATGACACAACTCTAGTCTTCCAAATTATTCATTGAAAAATATTTGTTATATTCCTAATGACACATAACATGTTATGTGTTGGGGACATACTATGAAGAAACAAACTGTGTTCCTCCACCATTTTCTCTTACCCACCTTCCTACCAGGTTTTTCATCACTTATCACTCACTTATTACACTCCAACTCCAACTCCCATGTGTGGGATTTTTTTTTCCACACCAAGCAGTTCTCTAACACCATCTGGATGTCCTACAATTCAACTCAGTTCCAACAATTCCAACACTATTTACTCAGAGATCACATCAGATCCCAAAAGATTCTACCCCCCTCCCCCCCAATTAGGTGCCAGTTGCAAGTCCAGATTGTTAAATGTGCCTCTAACCAACCAGCTATAAACTTGATGTTCCTATAACCCACCCATCCCCACCTTTGAATGCATGCTAAGTTGCTTCAGTAGTGTCTAACTCTGCAATTCTATGGACTGTAGCCCACCAGGCTCCTCTATCCATGGGATTCTCCAGGCAAGAATACTGGAGTGGGTTGNACCCACCCATCCCCACCTTTGAATGCATGCTAAGTTGCTTCAGTAGTGTCTAACTCTGCAATTCTATGGACTGTAGCCCACCAGGCTCCTCTATCCATGGGATTCTCCAGGCAAGAATACTGGAGTGGGTTGCCATCTTTTCCTCCCGGGGATCGTCCCACCCCAGGGATCAAACACACATCTCTTACATCTCCTATATTGGTAGGCAGATTCTTTGCCACTAGGAAGCACCCCCTTTGGGTTTAGTTAATTTGTTAGATTATCTCAACAGAACTCAGGAAACCAGTTTACTCACGAGACCAGTGGTCTCCAACCTTTTGGCAAGGACAAATTTCGTGGAAGATGGATTTTCCATAAACTTGGCAGGCAGGGAGGGGGTTTGAGATGATTCAAGCATATTATATTTATCGTGCACTTTATTTCCAATCTAATGCTGCTGCTGATTTGACAAGAGGTCCCAGCCAACCTCCCCAGAGAATGGGGACACCTGCATTAGACTACCAGTTTATTACAAAGGATATTATAGGATATGAATCAACAATCAGATGAAGGGATACCTAGGGCCAAGTTCTGAATGAAGGATCTTCTGTCTCCATGGGTTTTGAGCCCAAACAAGGTGGCATGTGGATGTGTTCTGGCTCACCAACCTGGAAGTTTCCAAAACCCCGACCTTTTGGATTTTTAATGCCTTATAAGGCAGGACTGATTAAATCATTGATCAGTGATGACAGAACTAAATTTCCAGCCCTTCTCTCCTCTCCAGAAGTTGGAGGAAGGAGAATCAAAATTCCAACCCTCTAACACATGGCTCATTCCTCTCATGACCAGCTCCCATCCTTAGAAGCTTTACAAAAGTCACTTTATTATCATAAACTTAGTGTGTTTGAAAGGGGTTTGTTATGAATGTCAACACATATTTATTGCTTTTATCACTTATGAATTTTCAAGGATTTTAGGAGCTTTATGTCAGAAATGAAGATGAAGACCAAATATGTATTTGTTTTTATATATGATGATAGCATACGTGTCCATCACAGAACAAGCTTTGGCTCAGTATAAATAAAAGAGCAGAACTTTTCGAAAAAAGGATGCGTGCTAGATGAGATAGTGATCATTTTGTCACAGAAGTGCTCAAGCAGGAGCAAGTTGTGGTAGAAAGAATTCCTTTGAAGAATCAAAGCCTTGATTGGAAGGTTTCTAAATTTCTTTTAAATTTTGAAATTCTTTTATGAATAAAATATAGCTCAGGCCAAGTATCTTGGGATAGGATGTTCCATTCCCTAACAGTAATGCCACCAAATCTTATTGGCTTCACCTTTAAAGATACGGTAAAGCCAAGAGGATAATCATATTTTATGGTTTTTGAATCATCCTGATTCAGGTAACCTTCACTTTCCTCCAGATCATAACCATCTATGTAATTGATATTTCTCCTCTTTCATCTTCATCTCACTCTTTTGTATCAGAAGAGTATCAAAAGGACCACTTTTGGTCCTGTCAAAATGTGAATCAAGGCAGAGCATGCTATTCTATTTCTCAGAAGGAGATCAACATAATCTCAATACTTATGTCATACAAGTGCGAATGTGTGTGTGCGCATGCACACACACACATGCACACACACACACACACACACACACACACACACAACTGTTCCACATTGAACTTCTATTATTTCATCATATGTCCAAACTTTTACCCTCCAGATTGCTTTCCTATTCATTTCTCTTCATTGTGCATCACTCACATGGAACATAATTATTTATATGCGATCCTAAGATTATGCTACTTGTTATCTACATGGAATTTCTGATAGAACTCCCTTTAATTATATTACTGTTTTTGAATTACATCAAAATTTTAGTCAAGTAAAAGTTTTCGTGTTTTTAAAAAATATAAATTCCTATTCGGTCCTCCCATCCTATTCTTGATTATGGATAATTGTAGCCCAAATATAAAAGTTAACATGCATCACTGGAGACATTCATTCATGTTTGTATTGATTCACTTTTAAGTACTTTAGAAACTTAGGGCAGAAAGAGTTGTTGGTAAAATCCAAAAATCTCTTTTTCTTAAAACACATAACAGTTAAGAGAGAAATCAAAATGCTTTTCAAAGCTGTACAGCTAGCAAGGTGTTGAGTCAGAATATGTGGGGACAGACTCCTTTGCTGAGTTCATGCTTCATAATCAATTATGTTGGCTCTTGTTTGTCAGTTACCATGTGACTGTGAATGGGTAGCTTGTGTCCTGGCACTCAGGGGACAGGACAGCAGAGTGTGGGCTGTCTAAGGTTGCTATTTGCCACATTTGCTCACAGAGGAACCCAAGGTTTGATTTCAAGGAAAGGTACGTTGGAGAAGGACCTGTTTTACCTTCATTTCCTGGCTTCCATCTCTTGTCAGGGCTCAATATCTATACATGGATTCCCCCTCTCTCAGCTTCTCCAAATTCAAAACAGAGAGGCATCACTTATTCCATCTGACTAAATAAAGGTCAAACACTCAAATGGCATTATCTCAAACACATGTATATCCATTTCAAGCCAAATAATGTATGCAACATTTATGCAACAAATAATATGTGCAAACTAAATGCAACATTTTCCCACATTTTGGCATGTTCACCATGTTTTTGCATTAAAATTTCAAATATTCCCTGTAATTTCTGCCTCCATGCTTTTATAGTTCCAGAAATCCACCTCATTTTTCTCTTTGTCAAATCTTGCTTTATAAAATATCTGCTATAAAAAATGAGTTGGACAAGTCAGACATTTAGTCAATGAAAAGCTAAATGAGTACCCTAAATGTGTATGGCTGCACATCATTGGTTTTATAGTCACAAAGTGTTCTTGTGTTATTTGGAATATGTAACAGTGTTATCCTTTTTGAAAAATAAACTAAACTTTGCCCTGAATTTCTCAGTGTTAATAGGAGTTGCACATGAGTAAATCAAGACTGAATTTGTGCCCCCTGGCACAACACAGCATATGTGTATATTTGCTCTTCAATCCAATAAGAACACTAGAGTACAGAACTGCTACCATACAAATAGAAATGAACTTCAACATAGGGGTAATGGATTTGCTTCTTCAATAAAATAAACCTTAATAGCTATCTCACTTTGTATTTCACATGAATAGAAACTAAGAAAGGCTCTGGATATTAGATCTTGGTAAATTAGTAAGTATGAATAATTTACTAAAACTATGGCATTGAACTTTCTATACAAATAAGTTGACCTTTTAGAGTAGTACTCATTTCAAGCTACATTTATGTGGCTTTCTTGTCATTGCTTATTCAGTAATAGTGAAAGAACACATGTGCTATGAAATATATAGTGCTAGTTAGTAACTCTGAAAGTGAAAGTCACTCAGTCATGTCTGACTCTTTGTGACTCCATGGACTATACAGTCTATGGAATTCTCTAGGCCAGAATGCTGGAGTGGGTAGCCTTTCCTTTCTCCAGGGGATCTTTCCAAAGCAGGGATTGAACCCAGATCTCCCCCATTGCAGGTGGATTCTTCACTAGCTGAGTCACAAGGGAAGTAACTCTGAGGGATCTAAACATGAGTTAGACATGAAGATTGTTCTAGAGAACTTAAAAGTTTATTACAATTACTAGTGGTATGTCAAGAATTAAACAATTTAAAAAGATAAATGTACCCCTGGCTTTCCTAGTAGCTCAATGGTAAAGAATCCACTTGTCAATGCAGGGTGTGTGGGTTTGATCCCTGGGTCAGGAAGATCCCCTGGAGAAGGAAATGGCAATCCACTCCAGTATTCTTGCCTGGGAAATCCCATAGACAGAGGAGCCTGGCGGGCTGCAGTCCATGGGGTTGCAAAACAACTGGACATGACATGAGCATTCACACATGCACTCAAGAATTAAATGTCACAATATATGGTCTCTTGAGGCCACTAACAAAATTGCATCTTTAATTGAAGGTATGACTATAAATTTTAAGTTTGGAAATCTTTCAGATAGTTGGGCTATAATTAATGTATTGTATTTAGAGATATAACCTCATTTTTAAACCTCATTTTAAGCCTCATTTCTTCTTAAATATGTTATACTCAAAAAGTTGGCTCAGAATCTCAAAGATGCCCAAGAGTAGATGAAAAATTAAAATAATTTTGAAAATAATTTTAGTTATTTTTGGTGCAAAAAAAATGGAAGAATGTCTGAAGTTCAGGAACTGGGCCTTGTTGATAGATACAATTGCAGTGATAAGTGATATCTATGTACAATGTTCATATGCTGGAAGACTGCTGTATCACATTTTTGCAGTTTAATATGAGAATTTCATATCTTCTCTCTGTATTTTATATGTGAAAATTACAATTTAGGCTACAAACTAGCCTTTTCAACACATATAATTAAAAATTTAGTATTTCTGTATTATAAAAATTTAGACAATCACTCATAAAAGAGGTCTGGGCATTCAGTTTATTGAAATCTTGTTAATATGTATTTAGACTCACTTGTGGAATTCTTTCTAGCTGAATCTAACTTTTTACATGGTCTTTACAATAGTACAAACAATAATCATATTTAGTGATTATCTGCTCCATGTACAGCATAAGGAAATATAAAGAAATATTAGATAAGTTAATTGCCAAATTAAGAATAACATATTTTAGTGATGACAAGTAACCCTATAAGAAAAGTAATTATATTAGGAGGGTTAAATTTGTAGTCAAGAATAGCAAGTTGATTTGACATATCAGAACAGTCTTCATAGTTTAAAACCATTTTTATGATAACAGCTATTGCATTTGGAGATGTGGAGAGTCTAAGTACAAGTCTGAGATCAGCTGGAATAGGATATGATTTATAAAGAAGGCTATACAGAAGTTGTTTACTCCCAACTTTTCCCTTGAATGGCTACCCTTGACTTTATTACCACAAGGATGCTGTATGAGTTTCCTACTGCTGCTGTAACAAATTATCACAATCTTAGTGACTTAACTCGGAGAAGGCAATGGCATCCCACTCCAGTACTCTTGCCTGGAAACTCCCATGGATGGAGGAGCCTGATAGGCTGCAGTCCATGGGGTCGCTGAGTCAGACACGACTGAGCGACTTCACTTTCACTTTTCACTTTCATGCATTGGAGAAGGGAATGGCAACCCACTCCAGTGTTCTTGCCTGGAGAATCCCAGGGACGGGAAGCCTGGTGGGCTGCCGTCTGTGGGGTCGCACAGAGTCAGACACGACTGAAGCGACTTAGCAGCAGCAGCAGCAGCAGTGACTTAACTCAAATGTAATATTTTAGTTATTGAGCCTGGGAATCTAAAATGGGTCTTAATGGACTAAACTGAAGGTTTCATCAGGGATGTATTCCTTGTAGAGGCTGCCTGAATTCTTTGGGCCCTTGCTCCTTTCTTCAAGTCTTGCAAGTTAGCATATTCAAATCTGTCTCTGACACTGTCTTCTAACCTTCTTCTACATGGAAGGTAACTTGTGATTACATTGGATGCAGTCAGACACTCAAGGAAAATTTCCTTGTTTTAAAGTCAGCTGATTTGCAATTTGAATTCCATCTAGACACTAATTTCCTTCTGCCATGTAACAAAGCATATTCATAGCTTTCAGGCTTTAGGAGGCAAACATCTTTGAGGAATAGCATTCCTCCTGCCAGAAGTGAAGCTATGTTTTTATAAAAAGCATGAATCATCGGGCTGCATAGTATTCTTTGGGATATTTGAGTTGTAGATTGTTCCCCCAGTGGTTTGCAACACCACCCATGTGGTTCTAAAGAGCACTGTTGACCCCACTGACATGAATAGACTGCTCTTTTCTACTACTATATATCATAGTCAGATGTGTTCAAAATATTAACCTATCCGACTTTCATTTTTGTGGGAGTATTCCTGATGCTTTCTCACATCCGCTGTAGCAGATTTCTATGAAAGGGAGTAAAGATCTCTGGACAAAGGTCTTTTGTCCAAAAGATCAGGATCCATCAGGATGGAACTTTTCCATACTGACATGAAATTTTTCATTGAAACAGACTTGGCTTAATGTTTTGTTCTAAATTCTTTCTTATGGATATAGTACATTTGTATTTAATGACAGTTTTATTTAATTGATATATAATTTTGGACTCAAGCTGCATTCATAGTGCTGACAATCGATATATTTAAATGTCCAGATGACTGACTTCCTTGTTCTTTTATCCTCCACATGTTGACAGCTCAGTTTTCAATAAACTTTATATCAAGTCAACCATATTCAACCATCATTTAGCATATAGTTTAAATACTTTTCAAAACTGCATATTGAATTAATGCCACTCAATTTTATTGTAAGAAATAAGTACATTTCCTGGAGAAGGATGGCAAGCCACTCCAGTATTCTTGCCTAGAGAGTGCCATGGACAGAGGAACCTGATGAGATCCATGATGAGTCCATGAGATCACAGAGTTGGACATGACTGAGGTACTGAGCACAGACCAGAATGCGCAATAATTTATTCAGTCACTTATTTCTTCATTTTTTCATTCACTTATGCTAGAATTTTAGAGGTGAAGGGGATTTTAAAAGTTATCTATTACAAGCTCTTCATTTTACAAATAGCTATCATGACCCATAACAAAGAATTGCCGAAGCTCACTGTCGGTCAGTGGGAGGCCTACAAGGAACCCCAGTGACTCAGGTCTCAAGTCAGTGCTTGTCCTGTCCTATAGATCTGTCTTAATAAAGAAACAAATAATAAAGAAGAATAAAGAAAGGATCTGGAAGGCAGTCTCTGAGAAATGTGCAGGCATTGAGACATTTTGGTTTATGAAGAAATGATGATATGTTCCTACCACTTTCAGTGCCCAGGATATAATTCATGTAGCTCATTGAGGTCAGTTGTGTAAATATAAGAGGCCAGCCCTTTGAGTAAACTCCCCATTCTCTTGGATACATTTCAGGATACATTTGAGCTAGGGCATTTTTTCTTTCAACAAGTGATTTCTGCCATCAATATGAAGATTCCGAACACTAATATTTTTATAAGTATATTCTGATTTTAATGAAGACAGAAAGTTATTTTAGGTCAGAAGCATAAATGGCAAAGGCAAACTCAGCCCCTGAAAGGAATGATCCAGAAAAGAGTTTGGGAACATGAGGGTGGGAAGCCTTTATCCACAATCTGCTAGAGAATTTAGAAAGTGATGAAGGCAGTTCTCGTGAACAAGTCAGAATATACACATGCACTCAGCTCATCATTCAATTTCTAAACCATTAGAAACAGTTCTTAAGTCTCACAGTTTACTCAAATTCAGTGTAAGGTTATTCAGGTTAGAATGGTGAAATAAAGACTGACAGAAAATACTAGTATTTCTTTGGGACACATTCTGCATTTAAGAAGCAAAAGGCACAAAAATAGACAGGGCAAGCATTTTACCTAAATTAAAATCATGAAGATGCAGTATCTTCCAGAATATGATTTTAAAATTGAAAAATAAATTACAAAAATTTTATGTCAAAATAATGCTTAATGACAAGGAAAACTTTCCAAAATTGAGTGAGAAATGTTGGTGAGATAAGTCATATGAATACAAGTATAAATTATGGTTAACCATCATTTTAGTAATATCTGATGTTACAAAAGTGGGCGGCTGCTTTTTCTACATTTTGCACATAACGCATTACGTAGAAAAGCAGATCTAAGCACAGAGTTCTGCTACCAAGGGAGGATGGGGACTTTCTCCTTGGGGGTCATAAATATAGTTTTCCATCTGCTGGAAACTGTTTAGGTGAAACACGCCTGAAGTCAGGGCCTGGATCAGATGATCTCTGGGGGTCTCTTCCAGCCTTTTGAGTCTTTGAGAGAAATTTCTAATCAGCATGTTAATGACTACTTTAAATTTGTATTCTGGTTTCCTTGAAGATAATTACCAGAAACACTAAGCAGAGAATAGCATTTCTAAATGCCTGTTTAAAAGATGAAGAGAAAGAAGAAAGAAAGCAAAAAAAAAAAAAGATTGTGTTTAAAAAGAAAAAAATAATAGAGGTAAGAAAATGTGACCCACTCGATATCAGAGAAAGCAATTACCTGAAAAGATGGTACGGTTCGGCAGTCTCAGTAAGGTCTGAGAAAGCCCAAGGATGCTGGATCTTTTCCTTGTTCTTAGATGTCTTGCTGTGTGACACAGGGCAAGTCACTTGACCTTAGTTTCTTCATCTGAAAATGCAAGACCCTAGGAGTTGTGCTTGATTACCTGACTAATATCAAGGTACAGGAACTAAATGAAGAATGAACTTTCATTTTGGGCTTCATCACTGCTGCAGCGATGACAGATGGGAATCACATGAATTAGGTTACCCCTGTGCTTCATTAACTAACAGGGAAAAAAGTCTCAACAACATAGATGGTAAACTAAACTTTGAAAACACTTTAAAAATCTTAACTTGGATATCATAGAGATGATAAATATGACAAAGATGTATTTAATTTCTACATAATAGAAAATCAACTTTAATATTATTCTGTATGTTCAATTAATTTAGTTTCTCCAAAATTAGCCAGAGAAAAAAAGGAGTGGGGGAAATACATACTATAGGCCAATAAATTCTCTTTCTATACCTAGAGGGGGAAAGGCCTTTTTATTAATGTTGATGTATAGCTACTTTATAAATAACAAAAATGTATCAGTCCAAATTATTTTTCTCCCTATGTCCTCCTTTTCTTTACAAGTAGTAAAATAAGTTTAGTCTGAATTTTCATATGTTTCTGACACAAAACATCATTTACCCTAGGTGACTAAGCTGGCAAGTTTCCACATAGGGTTAAGAGCTTAGCTCTCTGCTATTTCCAACACATTTTTCCTACCAGAAAGTTTTGTTTGTTTTAGTAAATATGTCCTATATGTGTATGTATAACTGAACCACTTCATTCAACAACTAAAACTAAAACCAAATTGTAAATCAGCTATACTCCATTATAAAATAAGTTTTTTTAATGTCTTAAATAAGAAGTCAAATGAGGAGGGAATTAAATTTATACCTAACACAGAAGATAATACTTTCCAATAATCAGCTAAAACTTATCTCTGAGTACTACTAATAATCATTACCTATGTTTTAATGAATAATATATTCTACTTACAGTGAGAGAGCCAAACCTATTCTGGAAAAGTAGTTGGCATTTTGATTAAAGATTGCAATTATCTGCAGCTTTTTGCTCACGAATGTTAAGGGGAGGGCAGGGATATCACAGGAAATACTGCTCTATGTGAGGTTTGGGGAATCATAAATTCTGGTTCCGACTCTGCTATTCAGGTTGTTGATGGCATTATACTTTAGTCCCACCATCTGTACAGTATGAATAATCATATTTCTCTAACTCACAGGTGTGTTGTAAAGAGCAGACAATAAAAAGTAACTGAACACACAAGCATCCTCAGAGACCAGGTGATAAGGAAAACAAATGGTTAAGAGATACAAAGTAAGTGAGTTGAACTTTCTAATAAAACTCTGAGAATCACATTTAACCTGATAACAAAAAAATCTGTTCTGACAATGTTCACCTACCAAGATTTTCATAAGGCTCAGTTTTATTCACAAAATGTGCCTAATTTGGACTTTTGGTTTTACTCCAGAGTCTGTGAGGGGCAACAAAAGAGAAACACACTTTCCAACCCTGCAACATGTGGCATGTCTTATGTGAGGGCTCAGCAAATGGTACATTCTCACTGTGAATCTATGCAGTATTTAATATTGAATTGCAACTTTAATTGAAAGAGTGAAAAGTATACTTTAGTTGAATAAGAGGGACTAGGATGACTATTAGGAGCTGAAGAAATGCCTTTTTTATTCCAGGTATTGACATTTATTAGCATGACACAGGTAAAATGCCCAGCAAGCCTTTGTGTTTCTTCCTTCAAAATTTGGGATTCCAAGGATAACAAGTCAATATGCCTAATTCAGATCAAATATTTACCCTAGATATTCAGATATACTCAGAACAGGCAGGTTAGAGCATAATATAATCAGGCTTAGTATAATCAGGCTTCCCTGGTGGCTCAGACAGGAAAGAATGTACGCAAGAGATGGAGGTTCAATTCCTGGGTCAGGAAGAAGCAGCCCAGGTCAGGTTCAATTCCTGGGCTGGAGAAGGGAATGGCTACCCACTTCAGTATTCTTGCCTGGAGAATTCCATGGAAAGAGGAGCCTCGCAGGCTACAGTCCATGGGGTTGTAGACAATCAGACATGACTGAGCAACTAATACTTAGCCTGTCAGTGGGTTATTCGCAGATACAGGAAAATCTTTGTGAACCAAGAAATCACCCCTTGACTTCTATAAGCATATTATTAAATGTTATTAAAAGCAAGTTAGATCCTTTGGTATATGGGAGAAAGATAACTTCTCTTCATGCTTAAAAGAACATTTCCTGTCTCTGCTGCCAGATAAACACCTTTTTGCTTTAACTCCTTTACCCACCATTGAAGAAAACCAGAGTTTTGAAATGTGGGTTAAAAGTTGTGAAGTTGTGTGTCTCTAGTTCCTTTCTTTGTATGACTTTCTGTGAAAACTTTGTTCTCAACATTCCAGTTTTTTTTTTTTTTTAAGAAATCAACTTCCATCAGCTTCTTTAAATAAACAACACAAATAAATAAGTTGAGGATCTCTGGTTTAGTGTTAGGAAAATCAGAAGGAAAGAGAATTTCAAGGATGGGTAGTCAAAATTGTGAAAAGCATGAATAGTGAATGAAAAGTATGAGTGAAATAAAAAGGAAGTGCAGTTTCATTAATGTAGTAGCAGAAGATCAAAATGCTTTAAGATACAGAGCAAAGGATGATGAGAAAGAAAGTGGGGTCATCAAGTAAAGAATATACTTCAAAGTTTTGAGAATTAAAAAGAAGTAGATTTTTTTCCAAGATAATTGAGATATAACCTCACAACATTTTGTAGGCTGAGTGTATGGGTCTGAGAAAACTATTTCAGTTTGTGGACCAAGCATACTCATGGGAAATGTGAGAAATGCCTTCAAGTTTTGTACAGGACTCTCTGTAATCCACACATTGTCAACCTTGAATGGGTGCCCATGAATATTTTTACCTTTTTAAAAAATTTATTCATAATTTTTATCTTTTTCATCCTTCTGATTTTCCTTACTCCCAAAGGACCAAGGTCAACAGTGTACCTTGCTGTCAGGGCAACTAATATTGGTTTTGGGTTTCATCCTGTCCTGAGTTTGGAATAGTTTAGACCATCTGGATTCCTTTGAGTATAAAATGTAAAAGGTAAACATTTCTCTACTAATATTGACAACCTTAAAGGAAGAAAGGGCACAAAAGAAACAAGAAACTTCTATTCCCCCATGAGTGCTTTTATAATATCATGAAAGCTCCTAGTGAAGACAAAGATTGAAACTGGTAGCACCATTGCTTTTCAAACTGAGGTGAAAACTACCTACATCACCATCAATGCCATATTTATCTGTGTCATAAGTGTGCCAGGCAAAGAGCATGGGAAAGTTAAGCTTCAGAAAGGAAAATTAATATCTTTAACTCTGTGATTTAAGCAAAGAAAGAAAGAGAGAGAGAGAAAGAGATTGGATGAGCTTTATGGAAGAGTGAACATGCGATCACATAAATAGCTTACAATATCTGGATTCTCTGAGTGACGTAGGAGGTAAAGCCCTCTATTGAGAAATAAGTAAATGGGTTGAATTGTGACTGGATAAAAATCAAGAACAACAACAACAAAATAATCAAGAAGTTCTGAAATCGTCACTTGCTGAATTCCATAGAAGTCAATAATATTCTGTTGTTCGTAAGGGATAATATTTGTCTAACATTTTAACCATTGATGGCAATTTAAAATCAGTGCTGATTAATTCTTAACGTAACTGCTATTTCCAGCACATATAGGGACTCCATCATGGCACTTCATCAGTTCAGTTCAGTTCAGTCACTCAGTCGTGTCCGATTCTTTGAGACCTCATGAATCACAGCACGCCAGGCCTCTCTGTCCATCACCAACTCCCGGAGTTCACTCAGACTCACATCCANTGCATAGAAGTTAAATAAGCAGGATGACAATATACAGCCTTGACGCACTCCTTTTCCTATTTGGAACCAGCAGTGACTTAAATTGAGTTATGTGCATTGTTGAAAATGTCATCAAAATGATTACTCTGTGATTCAGCATTGAAACAGTAAGTTATTTTGTACTTAGAAAGACATGGGAGCAAAGCAGCGGGACATGAATTTGATATTAATGAAGCAAATGTTAATCAGAGGAGAAATGAACGCAATTCTATAATTTCTTACCAAAAAAACAAAAACAAAAAACCAACAACCAAAAGCACTAGTGAGATCCAAGAACATAAGACATGCATATTTATTAATGAGATGTCTGTAAAAAGATTGGCAATCACGCACCAGGCTCTGTAACTAAAGGAAAGAGAAATTTCCGTATATCTCAGCCTAGATGGATGAAGTTTCAAATTAGTGAGAAGATGGTATGACCAACTTAGTTGTAACACAGATTATTTTTTAAATGCTTTCCATTTGCCAGAAACTTCAGCTAATTTAATATCACCACTTTCACTTCCAGCAACATGTGATTCAGTTGAAGAAAACTGAATAAATTCCGATTTAGTCAAATGGATAAACTGATGAATCCTGCAGCTCTTTGACATGCCTCCCAGTTAGACTATCAATACCAAAGCACTGAGAAGATGAAGATTATGGGCATGGATGAAGAAAGACACTGTATCACCAAGAAATTGCATAATTGCCAATGGTCAAGTGTTTCCTCCATGTTGCAAATGTTACTCCATATTTGTATGCACATACATAGGTTCATGTACACACATAGTCGGTTGAAAATTGTCTGAACTATTAAACAGGATATATGTTTTCTGGAAGAAACGATTAGGAGCCTATCTTAGTGAGTTGAAATATTTCACTTCTTGATTTATTTAGTGGGTATGCACTGAACCAGTTTGAACATAAACTTACCCAAAACTATAATGACTTAGTTGTTAATGGCTATCATTGTGAGTGGATAAATGCAACCTCATGATTTTCAATCAACCAGTCATTTAAGGACCATTTATAGGAGGGTGTGAGCCCTTGTTGATGAAAGACAACTATCTGTTAACACCTGCTAAGATTAATCTAGTATCAGATATGAAAACTGCCAACTGGGAATCTAAATGAAAATCTTGAAGGAAATAGTGACTATGTAAAATATAACCATGCATCAGAAACACATTTAGCAGGACAAAGATGACAATTAATATGAAATCATGCCCACTGATGAAGGAATAACAAAAAATTCAAAAAAGTAGTCTCTCAAAGTAAGCATATCTCAGAAATTGCATATCAATTGAATCTGAGACTTAGAAAATTATGTATCTTCCCCAAAGTGATATAGTCTTATATTTTATTTTAAAATATTCATAACTTATATTTAAATTTTTTACATCTAAATAAGTCTAAAAGCTCTTCCAAGAGTATAAAATAAAAATATATATATTTCAGGAAAGTATATCATTTTATTGGCAGATTTTTTTTTTCCTTCTCAATTGTATATAAGAGATGGTACTTCTGAGAACTGATGTCATTTTAGATTAAATAAAGTACTATAATAGGAATTTTCACAATGTTATTTGTCACCATTTTTTCAATCTACTCTCACTCATCCATCTGTTTGTACAATCCATAATAAGTAGCAATTTTGTTCTAGGGATTCTACTAAAAACTAGGGATAAAAAGTCTAATGAGGTATAGTCTTGAGATTAATGTCATTACAGTCTAGCTGAGGAGAAAAGGAGAAGTAAATAGTTATAAGGTGATAAGCATTGTATTGTGCTGTGCTTAGTCACTCAGTCACATCCAACTCTTTGCAACCTCATGGACTATAGCCAACCAGGCTCCTCTGTCCATGGGATTCTCCAGTCAAGAATACTGGCGTGGGTTGCAATGCCCTCCTCCGGGGGATCTTCCCCACCCAGGGATTGAACGTAAGTTTCCAGCATGGCAGATAGATTCTTTGTCATCTGAGCCACCATGGAAGCCCAAGAATACTGGAATGGGTAGCCTATCCCTTCTCCAGGGGATCTTTCCAATCCAGGAATCAAACCAGGGTCTCTTGTATTGCAGTTGAATTCTTTACCCGCTGAGCTACCAGAGAAGACTAAGCACTGTATTCTATATGCTTGTATGTATAAAAACACTCTTATTGGAGTAACTATGAAGTCACTGGCTTTGCCTGGGAGATTCTGAGAAAACAGGAGAAAGATTAGGGGTTAAATCATAAATGAGTGCTTATTAGACAAAAAGGGAACACATTTTGAGTAGAGGGAACAATATATGCAAAGATCAGAGTGACAGAAATAGCAGTATTAGAGGAACTTAGAGGAATAAACTGGAAATAGATTTTGAAATATTTAGTTTGCAATGAGAGGACTGTAGTAATTGGAATCACTGAAGACTTCTCCAGCATTTGATTTTTAAATTTATTTTTATAAATTGTACATGAGATAAAATTGACCATCTTAACCATTTTAAGTGTACAGTTCCATAGTATAAGTACATTCACGTTGGACTGCTAACATTAAATTTGAGAAGGTCATTTTGTGGTAGGTAAACTGGAGTTCAAAGTCATTAGACAAACAATGAATTGAGTATTTCTATTGAGGTATGATAGGACCAAAATTAGAACTGGAGACTAAAAGATAGAGACTACTAAAATAAAGTTTGTAGAAGGGGGATTATTTAAGGCAGGTGGTGCTAGTGGTAAAGAATCTGCCTGCCAATGCAGGAGACGCAAGAGACAGCAGGTTCGATCCCTGGTGGCTTTCTACTCCAATATTCTTGCCTGGAAAATCCTGTGGACAGAGGAGCCTGGTGGGCTACAGTCCACAGGGTCACAAAGTGTTAGACATGACTGAGAGACTAACACTTTTATCTAAAGAACAAAGAATCAATAAAGGAGATTGTGAAGGAATAGTGAAAGAAAAGATTAAGAGAGGCAGACAACATAAATATCAAGAAAGGAAAGTATTTCAAGTGACGAGAGCATCTAACTGTATGAAATATTAATACTCAAATAGAATAAAACTTTTTAGATAGTTCACTGGATTTGACAATTAGGAGTCATTGGTGAGTATAGGAAGATCAGTTGTATAAGATAATTGGGGATGAGGTCATGGGCATAAGTGAAATATAGTGAGTTGAAACAATAGTAGGAATAATAAGAATATGAAAGAATAAGAATGATGATACTTGCTATTTATGGACCACTTACACAGTGCTAGGTACTGTGCAAGTGTTATGTAACATGATGACATTTAATTGTCCTACAAAATTTTCGCCATAGTTATTAAAATTTTATAGACTTAGAAAATTTATATAACTTGCCCAAGGATATACAGCCTACTATAAAGGCTAAAGCCAGGTTTATACTACTCTATATACCATTGACAAGGATATTTACAGAATTAAGAACAAAATATTCTTTCAAGATGTTTGACCACAAAGGGAAGGAAGAAGATGAGTCAGTAACTAAAGGAGATAGTAATATTGAGGAAAGTTGTTTTATTTATTTATTTTGAGGGGATTGGTGTGAGAGGCAGAGTTTTTAGATTGAACTAATTGAACAAAACTCAAATTGTTTTATAGTAATTAGTTTAGAAAAACAAAGTTCTGATAATGTAAAGATAAAGAGGATATTTAGTAGAATGAGAGCCCAGAGTAGGAAGACTAAAATTTTCAATTCAATTTTCAAGTTTACTCTCTGAGAATAGGAAAAATCTAGATTCACAAAAGAAAAGGAAAAAAGAATGTATGGCATTACATACAGATAACTGAGCGTGGTAGTAAAGTTATGGAGTTTTTGAGGGATACTCAGTTTGTGTTTTTTTAACAGTGTAGACTATGTTTGGGGTTTTGAAAGGCATATAATAGTAAGCGCAGCAAATGTCTCAAGGAACTGGAAGAGAATTATAGTAGTAAGCACTTTAGTAGCATAGTTGAAATGAGAAAGTAGAACTTGAGTGAACTCAAAAAAATATTTTCATGTGATTCATCATGACCAGTGTGTAAGGCATTGATAATAAAAGAGAACTGAAGGCAATTCTTGTATTGATCCATGGATAGTAAGGTCATACAGGCTTCCCAGGTGGCTCAGATGGTAAAGAATCTGCCTGCAGCACACTTCTCCAGTGTTCGATCCCTTGGTTGGGAAGATCCTCTGGAGAAGGAAATAGGAACCCACTCCAGTATTCTTACCTGGAGAATTCTATGGACAGAAGAGCCTGGCAGGCTATAGTCCATGGGGTCACAAAGAGAAGGACATGATTGAGCAACTAACACACACACTAACGGTATAATAGGAGAAAGATGAGAAAGGAAGAGAATTCAGGAAAGTGGTGAAAGTACCATTGTGTGAAATCAGCACAGAGCTGCTAACCTGGCTGCTAATTACAGAATTGTTGTTTGGTGTCAGAGCAGAAGTGTAGTGTAGACAAATAGTGAGAACTATGAAATAATAAATGATTGTGAGAAGAATTTCAGGATTTAATCTTTCAGAATTATCCCTGAGAGTTGACTAGTTCTAGTGTTTCATCGTGAAATAATTTTGCTAAAGAAGGAGGAATGAGAAATGACCAAATTAAAATCATATCTGGTAAAGTAAACAGGAGTTTAAACATTTGAATTTTGCCTCTAGTTAAGTAATTCTTCTAGCATACCTTTCACGGCTGCTGCTAAGTCGCTTCAGTCGTTTCTGACTCTTTGCGAACCCATAGACAGCTGTTCACCAGGCTTCCCTGTCCCTGGGATTCTTCAGGCAAAAATACTGGAGTGGGTTGCCATTTCCTTCTCCAATACCTTTCACTAGCAGCTTTGAAAAAGAAAAATAATTCTCAAGAATATAGCTCTTACAAAAACACTGATTCCTATACCTAACTTCTGAGTTCATGAAAAGCAATCCTTTTCTCACTGCTATCTTTAACAGTTACTCCTAGTACACAGGGCTAACAGTAGTACCTTTTGAACCCCAAATGCTGGTTAATGTGGGTACTGCTGTTAATCTACTTCTAGAAGCCTGTATTTTCTTCAAGGTTAAAGCTTGGATTCATGAGAACAATAACCATTCCTCTTCTTCAGCAGTTAATTTTTGTGTTTATAATCAGTCCCTGAAAATTGTCAATCATTTTTGAAGAAATTTGCTCATGGTTTTCTATCTTTTTGTTACTAAGACCAAGCTTAAATATTTGCATAATTTACTTAATTGTACAGTATAAATTTGAATAATGTACTCCCTCAGCATTTATGTGACAGTTTATTATTTTATCTCTTCTATTGTTTTCTCACTCTTTGTTATTGTTTTTTAAAGTTTGTTTCAATGACAAAGGCACCCAAAGATAGAGTATAAGCAAATATCCATGCCTACTATGTTTAACATTTTACTATTTAGATTAAGTTCTGGGTAATAAAGCAAGAGATTTCTTACTTAGTTGCATCTGATTCATGTTTTTTCTTTTTATTTTTTTCTTTCTATCTTAATCAAAAGTATAGAAACTACTTGAAAACTGAAATCCAATCAGGTAACCTCTAGTTACACATTTTCTTCAAAACTAACTTACTTTGAATGTAAGCAAGATGGGCTCTTGCCTTGTGTTCTGACCAGTTCAAACACTGTTTATTACGAGATCTTTCCTGATTTCCCAAGGCAGAGTTAATTACCTCCGTGTCATTTATCATTTATCATATTGTATTGTGTAATCTGTTTATAGGTCTGAATCTTTCTTTAGACCTTGACTCAATTGGGGATAGAGGCTATCTTACTTACCTTTGAATCTATGAAAGCAATAAATGTATGACTCAGATTCTATGTAATTCAAGACAAGTCTTTACACATTTGAGTTATAGTAATTGCATAAGGAAAGTTGTACAAACCCTAAGCATACAACTTGATGAATAATAAAGAGTACCCAACTTTCATTATGAAATTTTCCCCCAGAATCATTCTCAGTTGCCTCTCATTCAGAGGGACCCACAAAGCTACACTCATGATTCTTCAGTCTCTAAACCTTTCCCTTGTCCAACAGTAACCACACTCAAACTTCTGTAGTAAATAGTAAGAAATTATTTTACATTGTTGTTTTGGTCCTATGTGAATAAATCTGTGCCCTCTTTATTTTTATCTTTATTATCTATCTATCTATATATATATTAGTTCATATTTGATTCATATATATATGTACATGAAAAGTTCAAGATCCAGAATAATTCAAACTTAAGTAATTTAACTATTTCAATGAAAGTGTCAAGTAGTATTAATTAGGCTTATCTAATTTGAACACTCTATATGTATGACATACTAAAACTTAGCTGACAATCATTTATCTTCCAGCAACAGAGAAACAGATCCCTCCAATGTGATGGTATTAGGAACTGAGGCCTTTGTGAGGTAACTGAATTTAGATGAGAACTTGAGGATTGGGTCTTGGATGATGGGATTAATGGCTTATAAGGGACACATTAGCTAACACTAGTGGTAAAGACAAAGTGCTAACAAAGGTCTGTCTAGTAAAAGCTATGGTTTTTCCAGAAGTCATGTATGGATGTGAGAGTAGGACTATAAAGAAAACTGGNTTCATATATATATGTACATGAAAAGTTCAAGATCCAGAATAATTCAAACTTAAGTAATTTAACTATTTCAATGAAAGTGTCAAGTAGTATTAATTAGGCTTATCTAATTTGAACACTCTATATGTATGACATACTAAAACTTAGCTGACAATCATTTATCTTCCAGCAACAGAGAAACAGTCCCTCCAATGTGATGGTATTAGGAACTGAGGCCTTTGTGAGGTAACTGAATTTAGATGAGAACTTGAGGATTGGGTCTTGGATGATGGGATTAATGGCTTATAAGGGACACATTAGCTAACACTAGTGGTAAAGACAAAGTGCTAACAAAGGTCTGTCTAGTAAAAGCTATGGTTTTTCCAGAAGTCATGTATGGATGTGAGAGTAGGACTATAAAGAAAACTGGGCAACAAAGAATTGATGCTTTTGAACTGTGGTGTTGGAGAAGACTCTTGAGAGTCTCTTGGACTGCAAGGAGATCAAACCAGTCAATCCTAAAGGAAAACCAGTCCTGAATATTCGTTGGAAGGACTAATGCTGAAGCTGAAGCTGAATCTCCAACCCTTTGGCTACCTGATGTGAAGAACTGACTCCTTAGAAAAGACTCTGATGCTGGGAAAGATTGAAGGCAGAAGGAGAAGGGGATGACAGAGGATGAGAGGATGAGATGGCTGGATGGCATTACCAACTCTATGGACGTGAGTTATGAGCAAGCTGCAGGAGTTGGTGATGGACAGGGAAGCCTGGTGTGCTGCAGTCCATGGAATCGCAGAGTTGGACATGACTGAGTGACTGAACTGAACTGAGTGGTGAAGAATCCACCTGCCAATTCAGGAGATGCAAGACAGGTTCAATCCCTGGTTGGGAAGATCCCCCAAAGGAGGAAATGACAACCCACTCCAGTATTCTTGCCTGGAAAATCCCACGGATAGAGCAGCCTAGCAGGCTACAGCCTATGGGGTTGCAAAGAGTCAGACACAACTAAGCAACTGAGCATGCACACACAAGAAGACACACCAGAGAGCTTGCTCCCTCTCTGTCACGTGGTACACGCAAAGTAGAGGTCATGTGAGCACATAGTGAAAAGGCATCCATCTGCAAGTCAAGAGAAGATCTTTTACAAAAACCTAATCATGTTGGCACCCTACTCTCAGATTTCCAACATCCAGAACTATGAGAAAAATATTTCTGTTGTTTAAGCCACGCAGTCTGTGGTATTTTGTTATGGCAAAGAGAGAAAACTAAGACACTGGTATTTACAGATGATCATGGTATTTGGACCTTAAGCCTGTATATGCATAATGATGTTCAGCTTCCCAGAATGTGTGCAGGAAGTGTACATGAAGCCCAGCTCTGTCTTGCCACAGCTAGTCTATCATTTTCAAATTTTGCCACTAAGAGTTCGGTGATAGTTCCTTTTTCCAAAGTTGATGATGCAAGTAAACATTATCAAATTTAGATTAGGTCTTCCACTTAGAGAAATAGTTCTCAATGAGGATGATTTTACCCCTCAGGAGACATTTCTGTTTGTCACAACTCATGGTGTAGTGTGGAGGATACTAATGACATATAATGGTTAGAAGCCAGAGATACTGCTAAACCCAGTGACATAATACTAGAAATGGTACCCCACAATAAAGAATTGTGCATTTCTACACGTCACTAGTGCTGAGGTTGAAAACACTTGGCTTAAAAGAAAATTTCATGGAAATAATTTGATTTTATATTAGCTTGGTATTTGTTGGGTTTGGGGGATGCCTAAGATTTGAATTACATGTGTCATTTTTCTTTTGCTTTTCATTTTTAACTTCAAGGGATGGAATAATACCAATTTAGAGAAGCTTAAGGGAAATTAAACTAGAAATAACTGGAGAAATTTGGGAGCTAAAAATACTCAAATATCATTTTTTATACATTCTGCCTTACAAGTTTCAAAGATGGGGCTGCTCTGGTTTACATGTCCTTTCGAGCATGCTCAGTTCCTGGTAGAAATTATTACTTACAGTAGTAATTGGGCTTCCCTGGTGGCTCAGAGGGTAAAGCATCTGCCTGCAATGCAGGAGACCTGGGTTCGATCCCTGGGTCAGGAAGATCCCCTGGAGAAGGAAATGGCAACCAACTCCAGTACTCTTGCCTGGAAAATCCCATGGACAGAGAAGCCTGGTAAACTATAGTCCATGGGATCGCAAAGAGTTGGACACGACTGAGCGACTTCACTTTTCACAGTAATAGTTAAAGATATTCTGAATCATCAAGAAATATTTTTCTCCTCTTAACATTGCTGAATTTTATTTCATTAACTATGATACCACATTCTAAACAATTCTTGAACTTCCAATTTGATGATATTGCATTCTCTTTCTATGAAAATTAATATGCGAAAATCACTTTTCTAGTGAAAAGGATGCCAGATATAGTCTACTCTTTAGAGCATGAGTCATGAAATATTCCTTTACTTGAATGTTATATCTGGTTTTTGAAAAAATGGTTACGTATAAGCAGTGACTCTTATATGACTTTGCTGAAGACTTGCCAGTGGTGTCAGTTTGGTAGAAAAATGCTGCTGTTTATCACTTATTATGCATTACAGTGAGGCATGTATACTAGTAAAGAATGAGAGGAGGAGAGAGGCAAAGAAAGAGCTGCAGAAGAGATAGATTACATGGGGCTGTGTGTATTATCACCCTGAAGTCAGTAGGGACGGCTGCTAAATGCTCTTACAACCGTAATAGCCTATCTCATGTTAATTCTAGCCTGAAGCTTCCTGACACTTCTTGTTCAGAGATAATGGGGACAAGACTACTCTCTCTCTTTTTTCTTTTCTGGTTGAATAGCAGATTTTTTTCTTTTTCCCAAGGACGTCAAATAAATTAAGCAGTCTTTGCAAACAGTAATACAAAAGCCTTTTGCTTTGTAGGAATTCCCAGTAATAACATGCAAGAGTTATTACCCTTGATACTTAGTAGATTTTTTTAATGGCTAGCAATAATCATTTTGATTGAATATTGGCTTATAATAGGCTTGTAAAGGAATTCAAGCAACCTTAACTGCTTTCAATCTTAGCTTCATGTGCCTCAGGAAAATCCTTGAAACAATATATCTTTGAGTCATTAACATGGAAATATTTTATAAAAATGAAAGTTAATACCTATTAGCCTCAAAAGTGAAGCCAATTAAAATGGACTCCTTATATAAATTTTTAGTACTTTAATATATTATTGATCCTTTTCTTTGAAAGAGGAGATTATTTTATGGCAAGTTGCAGTTTTAATTTCCTTGGACACTCAACTTCTTTTTTAGCAAAGAAATTTCATAGTTTTCCTAATTCCTGATTCCTAAATTTAATTTAGGAATTAATTCCTAATTCCTCAAATCAACTGAGATTTTATCTGCTTAACACCTCATCTAGATATTCCAGATTCCTTCAACCACCTTGGGAAAGAAAATGAGATGCTTATTCCATGAAAGTATATTGTTTAAACTATTGGAAAGCAAGGTTCCTTCAATATTTTGCTTGAAATTTATGTCTCCTCAGTGAGAATGCTTATAGGCCATCTTCTGTTTTAGTAGACTTTGAGTAAAAAAGAAATACTCAAGAGGCTAATCTACTGAAAAATATGTGAAGTGATTCCACAGTGAGGCTTTGGAATCCACTAAAACTCAGCTTCCACAGCATGAAGGACTGCGAGAGAAGCAGATTTGAGGCTAGATTGGACTCTGAAGAATTATGAAGAATGATTTCTTACTTGTTGTTTTATCACTTCCTATCTATCAGGGCAGGATAGTATCAGTAATTGAAAAACACACTAGTTGAGACCCTGGAGTGTTTCTGCCCAAAGGACACGAGAGCATTAAAGGTGGAAGAAGATGGTTGTAAATCGAAAGGTTGCATCTGCTACTCTTTGCCTCCTTTGAAGCACTGGATGGTAAAAAAATGACAGAAGCTCTTAGATTGCCAAGGAATTTCCATTATTATCAGTTTTTTTAAAGACACTAAATAAAGCGCTCTGAACAACTCTTGCTACTCACCCATGTATATTTAAATATTTCTTTAGTTTTCACTGGTTGATGATTTTGGCTTTATTCCATATGTGGAGTATTGAAATGCTTACTTTGTCTTCACAGTACGGAGACGGCACATTGCCTCTTGGAACACATATAATCTTACCATTACATGAACATTATTAGGTCAGGAAGCCATACAATAGGCCTTTACGTGACAGTTATTGAATTAGTGAAGAGATTCTCACATATTCTTGCACTTTTAAACAGATCATTTGATTGAAAGAATTAATTAAAAATCACTTGGTCATAATTTTAGGGTATACTTTCTGACTTGGGGCTTCTCTTGTGGCTCAGCTGGTAAAGAATCTGCCTGTAATGTGGGAGACCTGGGTTTGATCCCTGGGTTGGGAAGATCCCCTGGAGAACGGAAACGGAGAATTCCATGGACTGTACAGTCTATGTGGTCACAATAGGACACGACTGAGTAACTTTCACAGCTCTGACTTGTATGTTAGTGGCAACAAGCCAGACTCAATAGAATATGTGTATTAAATGATTTCCCAGTGTTGGTGTTGGATGATGCCAGTTCCTTTACTTGTCACAAGGGCACAGTTGTAATACTGACTTCTGGGACAGATGGTAGGGCCTCTCACTTTAAAATATAAACTATGGAGTCACTGGAAAAAACTCTGATGCTGGGAGGGATTGGGGGCAGGAGGAGAAAGGGACGGCCAAGGATGAGATGGCTGGATGGCATCACGGACTCGGTGGACATGAGTCTGAGTGAACTCCGGGAGATGGTGATGAATAGGGAGCCCTGGTGTGCTGCGATTCATGGGGTCGCAAAGAGTTGGACACGACTGAGCGACTGAACTGAACTGAACTGAGGGAAAACTAACTGCTTATGATACAAATCAAACGTGGGACTTTACACCAATTGCTATCACTTTCCAGGTAGGCATTTAAGCATAACATTAAATGCTGGATTATCCACAACATTCGTATTAATGAGTGATCACCTGTCCTAATGCCTCTCTCTCGCCAGACTTGGTTGCCCCCCCCACCTCCTTAGTATCTTTTCTCTCCCACTCTGTAACTATCCTGGGCCTCCTTTCACCCCACCACACATCCCTTACAATGCTGTCTCAGGCCAGCCTCTTGGCTGACACCTGCACTAATAGCAGGGTAGATTATCTGCTCTTCTTAATTATCTCTCCCACAGCTCGCCTCCATTAGCTTGGATAATTGACTGTATACATAACATTCACATGCAGAACAATGTGCTATAGGAAGAAAATTAATGAGAAAAAAAGGGATCTTTACATAAGGTTTTCTCTGTGTGGTCACATATAGGGAATCTGGAGTTTTGGGTGCACATCTGCTTTTCTTTTGTTGGGAAAGTCATTACAAATTTGGAATGAGAGTTTTCAAAGAATAGGAGGAAGTGTTGTGTAGGTTTTTCATTGAGACGGCATTCAAGAGACAGAGTTTCAGTGAAGGAAAATTGTTGCACTCTCATGGGTGAGAAGACAGGAAGCAGCAAATGATGCGGCATGAAGAACAAAAGGATTAGCCATGAGTTACAGAGCTTTGGAGGAGGCCCAGAGAGGCCACGGGGGTGAATTCAATGGAAACTGGTCATCAATAGAACAATTATGGAAGAAGAAAAATATCTTTCCTATATTCTTTGAGTCAATCCCATAAATTGTCCCTGCAATTTTTGGCAGTTATCCCTATTATATGACTGGCAAATTCAAGCATTCGATAGATTTAGTGATTTTTCCATTTGACAAATGATGAGACTGGAATTTAAACATGGGGTATGATGCTAGAGGGTATATTGTGATTCAGTAGGCTATTTGAAACTTTTGGACTGTTTCAAAAATTATACCTCAAAGTTGTATTGCTTTAAAAGCAGGTAAATAAGAACAGCAAATACAAATAATATGATATGATTTATACAAGTCTCTATTATCTTAAATTACAGAAACAGTGAATATAATACATTGTTGTTGTTTAGTCACTCAGTCGTGTCTGACTCTTTGCTACCCGATGGACTGTAGCTCACCAGGCACCTCTGTCCTCGGGATTTCCGAGACAAAACTTCTGGAGTGGGTTGCCATTTCCTTCTTCAAGGGGTCGTCCCCACCCAGAAATCAAACCCTGTCTCCTGCTTTAGCAAGTGGATTCTTTACCACTGAGCCACCAGGGAAACCTGAAAATAATATATAGAGAGAGTGAAAATGAACGTAAACTTGTGATTTAGTTGTCTGAGTTCTTCTTTAACAGCAAAGAAACTGCAGAAATACTTAGATTGAAAACAGGATTAGAAAATTGTTCAGCTGTACAATAATAATCCAACATTTTATCTTTCTTTGTGTGAGATTAAATAACAGTGTGAATGTCTTTAATTTTGCATAGCTTCAAATTAATTCTCATAATAATGATAAAAGTCACTTACATTTCATTAGCCCTGTAGATGACCTAAGACTTCTTGGTATATTATTATTGAGGTTTTAGGAAAAAAGGAGGAATTTTGCTCTCATACCTCTCATGGGTTGACCTCACAAGAATCAGTACACAAAAAAGAATGTGTTCTATGAAGTGATTTATTAATTTATCTGGTGTGAGATGTAGTGGCTTAAAGCTTTTTTGAAAATTCGGATTTCATCTTGCTTTGTTTGTTTTCATGTGTTTGAAGCCGAAAGGTTTTCATCTGTGTTTCTGCTGACTTGCACATTTCACACAATAAGCCTTGTTATTAAGGGCCTGATGATGGTCAGTGCAATTTGCAGTGTTAGCTAATTTTTGAAACTAGCAGTGAATTTGAAATTAATTGCAGACTATTTTGGGTTCATTAGTGTTCATGAAGGGTTTTATGCCTGTTTGTTTGTTTTTTAATTGAGTAAAGGGGACCAAAATAACAAAGGCTGCTTTCTCTTTTATTCAGAAATAAAGTGGTGCAATCTTCAACTAAATCAGTGATAATAGTAGCAGCAAAGACAATACAAATTGAATGATTTGGCAATGAGAGGGCACTTGCAGCTATCCTATTTGCCATTTGTATATCCCAAAGCATGGAATAAGAGGGGCAATGTTCAAATAATTAAATGACCAAAACAAGGAAAAAAATACAAGCTTTTCAATTTACCTATTACAAGGTGAATAAGCTTTGCCTATTTACAAAAAGGGGTCAAATTCTAAGCATTCCATGTAATCAAATAATTTATTAGGTTTGTGAGGTTAACTGCTTACAGCTAAACAACTTGTAGCTTAATTGCTTCTCATACTAGAGTAGAGTTAGAAATGTCTTTCTGCCCCCTATCCCCAAAGCAGGAAAACCCAGCCTCAGGCACTCAAAGTGCTATACAGGAAACAGTAGGTAGCATAATTCAGCCATGTCAAATTAATGTTGCTATCCTGGGAACATAGATAGCATAATGAAGGAAGAATAAGGACATTCAGGAGAGAGAGTCCTTCAGCAGGACATCCCTTCTGGTTTTTAGTTCTGTGCAGAAAATAATGATTTATGTCCCATTAAAAATAATAACATTTGGAATTTGGGATTAACATACACACTACTATATATAAAATAGATAGCCAACAAGGACTTACTGTAGCACAGGGAATTGTGCTCATTATTCTATAATAACCTATATGGGAAAAGAATCTGAAAATGAATGGAGGTATATATATATATACTATATATGTATACATACATATGTATAAAGCTGAATCACTTTCCTGTACACCTGAAACTAACATAGCATGATAAATCAACTATACTCCAATATAAAATAAACATTAAATTAAAATATTATCCTGAAGATTAATTTTGAGAGACTAAGTATATAATTTTATTCATACATTCACCCTTCTACTCTTTAAATATTTGTTTAATTCTCTGTAGTAGCTCTGTAAGTTTCCAAAAGGGGTAGAGAGCATGGAGAATTGTGTAAAACATGAACAAGGAAATATCGAATTGAATCTGTTTTGTGTGTGTGGAGTTCAATGAATAAATCTCCTTGGAAGGCACATCAATGACTGCTCTCTGCTCCTGTGGTTTAAAGCCATCCTTGCTCTTGTTAGATGACAGATTATCAGCAGAGAGGAACAGCAGGTTTGAATACATGATGATAGATAATGGGCTGAATATAAGTGTGTTCTTGAACTTGGTTGAACAGCCATCCTCATCGCTTGAGACATTTAAAAATACACTGGATAAAGAGAAAGAAAATGCACTTCAGGGCAAATCATTTCCTCTATGCATAGATAATCTGTCTTTTCAAGATTTTGTTCTATATGAAAAGTAGAACTAATGATATACCAACAGGAGTCTGAGAAATCTTTAAATTCACAAAAAAAGAGCTGATAATTGTGATGTGAGTGAGATGGAGAAAGGGAGTCTGTCCTTTAACATGGACCCTGAAGTGACAGGTCTAGGATGGTTTGTCTCTCCTCAGTGTTTATCATTTAGCTGAGAATCTAGTGGCGTGCTCCAGTACCATTTCTGTAATTCACACAGAAAAAAGAGGAACTAGAGACAATTCATGTAAATGATTACAAAATGATCTAAGATCATGAATGGAGGGGATTTCACTTTTCACATGACTCAAGTAGTGATGTTTTGACACACTCTAATGACCTGTGTGGAAATGATCTCCTTGAAATATTCAACAGAATACATAAAGAACAGATAGGTAAGAGTTTCTAAATTAGCACTAAAAAACACCTCAAAAGCATAGTTCTCAAAACAATTTATAAAATTATATTTATTCAAATGCTGAAGTATTAATTTTATTTCCAAAATAATCTTAGACACAAGCATACTGGTGATTAAAATAAGAGAGAGAGAGAGAAATGGAAAGCCATCTTACTCCATTATTTGTTTTAATCAGCAATAGCAAATGAGATATGACCTGTTCCAGATATTTGGATTTCTTAATGTGTTGTAGTAAATAGATTGTTGCTCATATTATAATAGATTGGACTCATTGCCTGGGGAGGGAGACTGCATTATAATTAAAATGTTGCCAGAGGGGTTACCAGAGAATATTTCCACATGATCTTAAATTCCTTTAACCAGAGAGTTCATTAAGTTTTATGAGCATTTATTTACCATTGAGAAAACTTTTGAGGTTTGGATGTTTTATTTCCTTTTCTGAGAGAAACATTAGGACATTTTATATTATCTGTTCAAGTACATAATGTATCTGTGGCTAAGAAGAGATTAGTTGTTTAAGGACACAGGGGATGGGGGTGGGGGAGGAGAGAGTGGGATGAATGGAGACAGTAGCATGGAAACATGTACACTACCACGTACAAAATAGATAGCCAGGGGGAATTTGCTGTATGACTCGGGGAACTCAAGCCTGGGCTCTGTGACAACCTGGAGGGGTGGGATGTGGTGGGAGGTGGGAGGGAGGTTCAAGAAGGAGGGGACATATGTATACCTATGGCTGATTCATGCTGATGTATGGCCAACAAAATATTGTAATGCAATTATCCTTCAATTGAAAGTTAAAAAAAAAATTTAAAGAAGAGATTAGTTCTATAAAGAAGAAACTAAATACTGCAATGGTATATCATTGAACTTTTATATATCTCTGAATAGTATGTCATAGTGTCATTCTGTAGAAAAATTTATAGTCAATTTCTGGGAAAGGAAATTTGCATGAGGAAACGTTGAATTATCTTTACCTGATCCCCACATCTGCCTCTCTGTCTCTCCCATCCTCACTTTTCACAGTATCAATTCCAGTTCCTTTGCCAGGGATAAGGAGAGTTTTTCCAGGGCAAGGTTCATCTTATTCTCCCAATTCACCCCTGGGCTACTCTGGCCCCCTTCAGGGTTAATGATTAGCACTGAGAGATGTTAAAAAATAGAAAAGAGCATACTGAAAGGCACAGGTGTCATCTAGTGAGGGTACTCTGGGAATGTTTGCTTGTACTGATCCTCAGTGGTAGACACTTTCCTGGGTTCCTCAGGTACCTGCCTTGCTGGGGGCTCCTGATTGCAGTACCTTTAAAGCGGGAAATGCTGGCCTCAAACAGTCCATTTGCTTAGGATCCCACTGTCAGGCCCCTGGGCGTGCAGAGTGTCATCCATTTTTTTGGAGTCCCATTGACCCACCAGGCAGTCATCTGTGTAACATTTAAAAGGGCTGGAGGCTTGAACACAGAGTGCCCCTCACCCAAAAGTCAAGGAACAAGCACCTATCTTCTGCCTTCAGGGGTTGGCTCCTGTTGTAGCTTCTTTACTGGGCCATGCTGTCCATCTTCTGTGGAATTTTCAGATATAGTTCTCGTATTGGTTTCTGTATCTAACAAATTTCTAGGGCCAAATATTTATCTTAAAGACCCTGCCATTCACCTGAGATCAAGAAGAAAGAACCACTTTCCCCTCTGCCAATGCTTAGGAGTACAGGATTACATGTGTGTGTGTGGGTGTGTATATGTGTATGTGAATGTGTGTGTGTGAGTGTGAAGGGAGATGTCTGTTAAAACACTATAAAAGTTCTCTACAAAAAATAAAAAATAAGAGTTCTCTACAACCTCAGCCTGGAAGTGGATGAAAGGTGGAGGGTAGCAAATCAGATTTTTCAACTTTTTCAGTCACTCCACCTAGAAAGTGCACCACCTCCTTTTCAGAATGTGGCAATACAGATCACCCATTGCTTTGTTCTAGACCTTGTCATGAGAACTTAATTAAATGCAGAAAGAGTTGTGATTTAAAATCTTTTCCCATGCATGCATAGGTTTAGCTTTTAGCCTTAAGGCCATGAGTTGCCACTGTATAATTTTAGATAGGTAAATGACATAAATAGAATTATGTTTAGGGAGTTCACTCCAGCTAGCAGAACAGGCAATGGGTTGGAGGAGAGGAGAGTGATTTGAAGGGAATGTGTCTCTACATAGTTGCAGGAACTTAAGTAAGACTCAGTCAGGCTTGAAGTTACGCAATTGCTGTGAAGAATGATGAGGTGGTGAAAAAACAAAAAACAAACAAAAAAAGAATGGTGAGGTGGTGGAGTCAGATGGCAGAGATATCATGGAATTAGAATCTGTATGACTTGGTTATTTATTATGGACAGAGAATGAGAGAGTGGAGGATTTCAGGGTTTCTGGCTTCAGTAACAAGACAGAAAGAGGTGCCATTAATTGAGCTAGGAGTTATAGGATGAGGAAAAAACATGGGTGAAAGATGGCATCAAGAAATTGCCAGTTATGTAGCAAAGACAGGTATGGGTTTACACACATGTATGCTTGTAATCTATGCTAACATTAGATATTTCATATACATTCTTCTTAACCAATCCTTTCTGCTACCTTTATAAGGATTCAGTTTAGAAGACTCACAAAAAAACACAGGAATCAGGTGGCCTGCACTGTAAACCACAGGCAGGAATGCTGTTCTTGGAACAGGAAAACACGTAATAAGCAGTTTGTACATTTCAAAACTTCAGATTGTTACAGATACACTTTTAGTTAGCAAGATCATAAGCACATAGCTGAAATACTCACTTTATATTACACGATTATGTGGAAATTTGGGAGGCCAGTTCAACGGGTTCTGTAGAGTATTTTTTAATGAATACAAGTTTGTTCACCATTGCAACAACTTTTCTCATTCAGCTAATTCAAAGTAATTTAAAGGGTAGGAATTTGATTTATTGACATGAAATCAGAGGCTTTAGCCTGGAAATATTTTATTGTGAATCAACCACCAAATAGTTTAGTTGAACCATGGCTAAAATATTTCAGGGCTTTCTGAGGCCAAATGGACTGGCTTTTTTCCTGCTTCCCATCTTCTTGTCAATATTATAAACAGAAGTCCTCAGAGGCAAAAAAAAAAAAAAAAGAAAGAAAAAAAGGGAGGGGGGAAGCAGAAAACAGTCAGTTTGTTAATCACAAGGCTCATGATGTATACTTTGTACTCAGGTTAGGCCTCAGCTCAATTAAAGATTTATTGCTAAATTACCCAGAGTGTCTGTGGTAGATTGTAGGAATGACCATAATTCTTTGCAGTTACTTCCATTAAGAGATGGAGTTTGTTCCTCCATTCCTTGAATTTGGGCTGGCTCTGTAACTTGCTTTGGTCAACAGAATTTGACAGAAGGATGTACAGGTCTTGAATCCAAACATCAAGAGGCCTTGGGTGATTCTTCCCTTTCTCACTCTTGACTGCCACGTGAACAAGGCTCAGCTAAACTTCTACATGAACAGAAACTAGTCTAGTTACCTTGTTGTCCATGGATTTCCTCTGACTAACATCCAGCTAGGTTAGTCCAGATGGCCAGTACCTAGTGATTCAGATGAACCGAGTCTGACCCAGATCAGCAGAACCACCCAACCAAACTGTTCACTTGTGAACAATGATGATAAATGATTGCTGTTTTAAACCATTATATTTTATGGGTGGTTTGTTACAAAGCAAAAGCTAATTGGCATAGGAGCTAATCTTAACAAATTATCCAGAAGCTTAACTTGCCCAAATAGCCCAGTTTTTGATAAATTTACTAAAGTCTGACTACAGGTATCTAAATGACAGCCATATGAGCCAACACAACATCTAGACTCTGTCAACAACCATAGCTTTTATCGTGCTTTATTTATATGTATTATAAATTATACAGACAGGTCTTCCCTAATGGCTCAGCTGGTAAAGAATCTGCCTGGAATGTGGGAGACCCAGGTTTGATTTCTGGGTCAGAAAGATTCCCTGGAGAAGGAACTGGCAACCCACTCCAGTACACTTGCCTGGAGAATCCCACAGACAGAGGAGCCTTGTGGACCATGGGGTTACAGAGTCGGACACAACTGAGCGACTAGATAACATGACATGATACAGATACAACGAGGTTAGTATGGGAGTTATAGTCTAACTTTAAGATATCAGATTATCTCATTGTAAAGAATAGTAATGTCATTAATATTTTAAAAACAGGAAGCAAAGGATAGTTTCCTTTATTGTTTGCCTTGTATTTTACAACTTATATAAAATATAAAGGGAGTTGAACAATTTTTTTGTCCATTTCAAATTACTATTGTACTGCTAATTATAACTATGTGGTAAAATCATTCATCCTAAAATTAAAGATATTCAGACCAAGATATAAGAAAAAAAATGTTAAAAACATTTTAAAAAGGATGGTATCAGCAAATGAAGAGTAATAGCACCACCATTTACTCTCATATTACACTGTCCATCATTAATGGCTTTCAGTTCAGTTCAGTTCAGTCGCTCAGTCGTGTCCGAGTCTTTGCGACCCCATGAATCGCAGCACGCCAGGCCTCCCTGTCCATCACCAACTCCTGGAGTTCACCCAAACCCATGTCCATCTAATCGGTGATGCCATCCAGCCATCTCATCCTCTGTCGTCCCCTTCTCCTCCTGCCCCCAATCCCTCCTAGCATCAGGGTCTTTTCCAATGAGTCAACTCTTCACATGAGGTGGCCAAAGTATTGGAGTTTCAGCTTTAACATTAGATCCACCTAATTTTTATTGGGACCAGCAAAGAGCAAACTGTGCCTAATTATCTAATCTATACCTGTAGGGTTTTAGTTATGGTCTCTGTTCAATTAAAAATATTCACATGTAATGCAAGACTTTCTGTAGATTTATAAAAAAAATTGGAGTATATTGACTACTCAGTATAGTTAGTTATTATACTAAGTTACATGTCTCACTTGGAACAGTCCCAAAAAGCAATGGTCAGTATAAAAATAAACATTCTATCTTTGAAGTGAAAACATTATATTTTATTCATAATAAAATGTGGATAGAAGTCAACTGAATTCATTCTATCAAATTATTAACACTTAATAAAATGATTTTTAAAAGAATAGTATGAGACAATAATAATTTCATGATTGATTAGCACAAGCAAATCTGGGCACTTTTCACAGTTTAATGTCTAAAATAAGCATAGTGTGTTTATCTCTTTTTATTCATTTAACTCAGTTCAGTTCAGTTCAGTTNGCTCTGTTCATAGTGATGCTTCCTACAGTCCACTTGACTTCGCATTCCAAGATGTCTGGCTCTAGGTGAGTGAGCGTGCCATCATGATTATCTGGATCATGAAGATCTTTTTTGTACAGTTCCTCTGTGTATTCTTGCCACCTCTTTTTAATATCTTCTGCTTCTGTTAAGTCCACACCATTTCTGACCTTTATTGAGCCCATCTTTGCATGAAATATTCCCTTAATAGCTCTGATTTTCTTGAAGAGCTCTCTAGTCTTTCCTATTCTATTGTTTTCCTCTGTCTCTTTGCAGTAGTCACTGAGGAAGGCTTTCTTATCTCTCCTTGCTGTTCTCTGGAACTCTGCATTCAAATGGGCATATCTTTCCTTTTCTCCTTTACCTTTCACTTCTCTTCTTTTCACAGCTATTTGTAAGGCCTCCTCAGACAACGATTTTGCCTTTTTGCATTTCTTTTTCTTGGGGATGGTCTTGATCTCTGCCTCCTGTACAATCTCACGAACCTCCATCCATAGTTTTTCAGGCACTCTGTCTATCAGATCTAATCCCTTGAATCTATTTGTCAGTTGCACTGTATAATCATAAGGGATTTGATTTAGGTCATACCTGAATGGTCTAGTGGTTTCCTCTACTTTATTCAATTTCAGTCTGAATTTGGCAATAAGGAGTTCATGATCTGAGCCACAGTCAGCTCCTGGTCTTGTTTTTGCTGACTGTGTAGAGCTTTTCCATCTAGCTGCAAAGAATATAAGCAATCTGATTTCAGTACAAAAACTTCCCTGGTGGATCAGAGGTTAAAGCGTCTGCCTGATGTCTGTGTGTAGAGTCTTCTCTTCTGTTGTTCGAAGAAGTTTGCTATGACCAGTGTGTTCTCTTGGCAAAACTCTTATTAGCCTTTTCCCTGCTTCATTCTGTAATCCAAGGCCAAATTTACCTATTACTCCAGGTATTTCTGACTTCCTACTTGTGCATTCCAGTCCCCTAAAATGAAAAGGACATCTTCTTTGGGTTTTAGTTCTAGAAGGTCTTGTAGGTCTGCATAGAATCATTCAACTTCAGCTTTTTCAGCATTACTGGTCGGGACTTAGACTTGGATTACTGTGATATTCAATTGTTTGCCTTGGAAACGAACAGAGATCATTCTGTCATTTTTGAGAATGTATCCAAGTACTGCATTTCAGATTCTTTTGTTGACTATGATGGCTGCTCCATTTCTTCTAACGGATTCTTGGACACAGTAGTAGATATAATGGCCACTGGAATTAAATTCACCCATTCCAATTCATTTTAGTTCACTGATTCCTAAAATGCCAATGTTCACTCTTGTCATCTTCTGTTTGATCACTTCCAATTTGCCTTGATTCATGGACCTAACATTCCAAGTCAATACTGCTCATTACAGCATTGGACTTTACTTCTATCACCAGTCACGTCCACAACTGGGTGCTGTTTTTGTTTTGGCTCCATCTCTTCATTCTTTCTGGAGTTATTTCTCCACTTTTCTCCAATAGCATATGGGTCACCTACTGATTGGGAAGTTCACCTTTCAGTGTCCTATCTTTTTGCCTTTTCATCCTGTTCATGGGGTTCTCAAGGCAAGAATACTGAAGTGGTTTGCCATTCCCTTCTCCAGTGGACCATGTTTTGTCAGAACTCTCCCCCATGACCTGTCCATCTTGGGTGGCCCTACACTGCATGGCTCATAGTTTCCTTGAGTTAGACAAGGCTGTGGTCCTTGTGATCAGATTGGTTAGTTTTCTATGACTGTGATATTCATTCTGTGTGCCCTCTGATGGATAAGGATACGAGCCTTATGGAAGCTTCCTGATGGGACAAACTGACTGAGGGGAAACTGGGCCTCGTTCTGATGGGCAGGCCTGTGCTCAGTAAATAAATGTTAGTTATTGTAAATATCTATGTAACATATTAAAAATTAAACTAAAAAGTATTCATTCATTCAACAAATGTTTGTTAGACTTGGGTCACATCTGGAACAAAATATTCCAAAGGTACCTCTATGGAAAACACATTAGAGATGGTTCTTTTTGGCTATGCGTGGTATAAAAACTGTATCTCCACCACATACAGTCATAAATATGCACACTCACTCACTGCCCTTCTCCATATGCTTAGAAAAGTAGTCTGAAAGAAAATATTCTCACATATCAAGGCAATTATATTTTAAAAATATTTTCATGAAAGCCTGTTTTATTTTTATAACCTGAACAAACAGGCATAAGAATGAAAATTCCATGAACATGTTGTTTATCCTGAAGACTGTGCAGTTTTTTCATTTTTATGCTGGAACTGTGCAGTGGTCTCAAACCCCTTTGAAAGAAAAACACTGTATTAGACTCCCAATTCCCATGACAAAGCTGTTATCTTTCATCCCTTCTTCATTCTAGGTATCCACAGCCAGTGTGCCACCAAGTCCTGTCATAACCTTCTAAATATCTTTAAGTAGTTCCCAGCTTTGTCCTCTCTCCACCTTCTCTTCTCCCAGCTTTGTCCTCTCTCCACCTTCTCTTCTTCTGTTTAGCAGAAATCTAAATCCTCAGCTTTTGATGTGATGCTTCTGACTGTGATCCTTGCCACATTCTCACCCTTTCCCATACGCATCCTCCACAGAGTTCCTAGGAGCCCTTCCTAAAAGTCCTGCCTATTCATGTCATTCCCTTGCCTAAAATTTTTCAAAAATTAGTTTGTTCATGTAAGATGGCTCTTCTAATCTGATCCCTGATTACTTTTCTAGCTCCATGACTTATCCAGTCTGCAGTCTACCAAATCATTTGCTTTTTCAATTGCCTCACATATCCTTTCAAAGGTCAGTGCCTTTGTTCTGTTTATCACCCTTCCTGGAATATGCGTCACCACCTATGAACTTAACAACAGCTCAGTTTTCAAGATTCATTCCCTTCACCTGTATCCTTCTCTGACATCTCCTAAGAGGACTTTGGGTGTTCTTTCTCCATGCTCTCAGATGACCACTATCCCAACTTTGCACTGTGCTAGTGTGACTGTTAACTTAGCAGTCTTTTTCTAGCACCTTTAAGCTTTCTTGTCCTCAGAACCAAAGCATCTGGCACTTGAAGGTTATCATAAAATATCTTTCCTTCATGAATATTTCCCTTCTCTGAGCTGCATTTCTCTTCTGAGTTTCTCTCTTGGTGGAAGGTTCCTCTCAAGTACATCAAGAGTGGAGGTGAATGGTTTAAACTGGGAGTTCCCTTTAAGTATGGAGCATGGATGAGGAGGGATTTTGGAACCCTTGGAAAGAACTTAATTCCAAAGCTCCAATCTTTTTTTTCCAGAGAAGGGTCAAACTCTCTTCTCAAAAGGTTGTTGTGAGAATTAAATGTTTTTCGGAAGTTACTTAGCACAGTGCCTGGCACAGGAAGGAACTCAATAGGCCTTAATTGTTATCATTACTTGTATCCTTGTTGCTGTTGCTGTTGTTATTTAGTTGCTAAATTGCGTCTGACTCTTTTGTAACCCCATGGACTGCAGCCTGACAGGGTCCTCTGTGGGATTCTCCAAGCTAGAATACTGGAGTGGCTTGCTGTTTCCTCCTTTAAGATATCTTCCCAAATAAGAGATGGAACATGTGTCTCCTCATTGGAAGTTGGATTTTTACCACTGAGCCACCAAGGAAGCCCCTGTATTCTTTTATATCTTACTAAAAACTCTATTGATAGCCCCAATCCTTTTGTTTGTGCATATTGTTTCAGCTATTTTTTGACTCGAATATTTGGACTACACATTTTATTGGTAAATAACTTATGTATTGCTTATATTGCAAGGCCAGAACTTGATATCTTATCATTAAATTGTATCATTTTTTAAAAATCATTGACTTTATAATTAAAAATGTAACATCTTATAAATGGTGATAAGTAAGAAGATGTAATACAGGCCTTTAAAACTATATTTTAATGTAAAATATAGTTTCAAAAGCCAGAACAGACTTTTTGGCCAACCCAATAAATTAAACTTTAAATATATAAAAATCAAATTATAGACAAGCCAACATCAAAGAGGTAACTTCTAAATAGAGGAATAACACAGGAAATACGATGATGATATAATGTATTTGATTTTAAAAGCACAAAAAACTTTAAAGAATATAGACTAACAAGCCCATAATAAGTGATGAAAAGCCATGACAAGCACTTTGCATAGCAGAAAAATAGTAAACATGGAAACACGTTGAACCTCATCAGTAATAAAAGAAACATGAAATCTGAATACAAATAATACATTTTTAGTAGACCAGCAAAGATGTAAAATAATTAAAATGCTCTTTGCTATTAAGAATGAGTTGGAACTTTTAACCAACATGCTTAAAATCAAAAGAAATATTTGGCAAAGCAATTTAGCTTTGTGGTTTTTTTTTTTTTT
>SJYV01052386.1:0-27183 GCA_006410875.1 Neotragus pygmaeus | reverse complement strand
TTAGCTTTGTGGTTTTTTTTTTTTTCAAGTTTACTCTCTTTACCTAATAATACCAATGTTCATAAATTCTTTGCTTGAGAAGGAAAATAATGAGCCTTAGTATATAAAGCATCCTGATTAAAGATGTTTTAGAATGCTTATGCATTTGCCTAGTTCAAATGCAAAAGAATATTCTAATTTAGCCTATTTTCTTAATCTGCCATCATTTTAAATTACTCTTTAAGTCAATTAAACTGTTTCCCAATAAATCCAAGGTGAAAATAATAATTTTGTATTAATATGTTTAAAAATACATGAATTTCATTCTGAGGTCTATAGTATTATTATCTGAATTACTTTTTTATGACATTTTTTTAACCCTTAGAATTACATTTCTAGATCATATTGTCAACTCATTGCCAGACTAGTACTTGCTAAAGAACAAAGCTTTTCTCCTTTGTCCCTGTACCTTCTGTCCTTAAAAGGGAACCTGGCATGGTGAACACATGTATTATATTTGTTGACTGAGTGTATGAATGAACATCTTCTAAATATTTATATCTTCTTTTAGAAATTTTGCTTTATCTTTTCTTCAAGGTTGTATTCTTTGTGTTTTAGATTAGTTGTTTCTATTTAAATATATTCAGACCCTAAGGGATTATATTCATCTAATTTTATTCAGATGGTTCCAATCTTAAAAACAAACACAATCTTTCAAATCATCTACCGTTACTAATTTTTGGCCATTTTCCATATTTCTTTCCCTTTGTCTCAACTTCTGGGATATTATATTGACCTGATTTTTCAAAGCTAAGCCACAGCCTTAGCGACAGAATTAAGAGTTGGGAGGAATTTTTAGAGACCTAGTAATCTTGTAAGTAAATTTAGAGGTGAAATAATTGTATATTAAGTAATTTGCTCATCTTCTAAAAATACATAACTGCAAAGTTAGGACTAAAACCCAGTTCTAGATTGCATTGCTTCAGTCGTCTTTCCATTATAAGCCTAAATTTTGAAGATTTCCCCTGTACACCCCCCCCTTTTTTTTTCTTTAAGCTGTTCTTTTCAAAAGCCATTTATTGAGGGCACACTTTTTTGCCTGGCCCTGTGCGGGTCATGATTAATAAACAAGAACGTAAGGAAAGGTCATTGTTTGATTTGAATAGACATGCGTGGCAGTTAGAAATATGGAAATGTTCTCTCTCCCACGTGTAATACCTCTCAAATCTTCTCAGATTTGTTGTTTTGCATCTTAAACAAGCTGATTCAGCCTAGTGTTCAACACTGAATTTCTTTACTACTTTTTAAATTATAGTCTTCCCTTGAGAAACTTGATTAATTCATATTGCTGAAATTATCACCTTAGTGCAAATGACATATGGTTTCATTCTGTTTCTAGTCTCTCTGGTTTGGAACATATTTTTGAAACACTAATAGATTTCTTATCCTGGAAGCCTCTTAATGCTTTGACATTAAACATAGGCATTACAAAATGTAGCAGTGTTAATTGAGAATGGTAATCAGGATATCACCACTGGGTCCTATTTCCTGAGAGTTAATGTAACTCAATTATGTGTGGTACCCTTAGAATGGAAGTTTAACAATGAGCTATTGTTTTAATTTTATATTATTTCTATGCAAAACTGTGCTCTTTGTAAAATAACAGTATTTAAAGTTTGCAAAATATAAGTAATATTTAATTGCTACCATAGCTGATGATAGTGTTTACCAACATTTTAGAGGTCTCTTTTTTCCAGTTTAATCCTTATAAAGGATATTTAAACATTTTAAATGCACATATTCCTTGTAATGTTTGTTTTTAGTATTTAAATAACGTCATTTCCCCTTAAGCTTGAGAATTCAGTTAAATATTTTTAAAAAACTGCCGATCAACAGAACTAAACAATAGTAATAGCTTCTTGCACTAAAATATCCATTTTAAATATATCAGGTTTAAATGTAAGATTCTTCTAAACCAAATTTGTTTTTTTCCTGCTCTACACTGACTCTACCTTTGTGATAATACCTCCAGAGAGTGAAACTGGGACCAGTGTAGAAATATCAGAGCATTGAAAGGGCTGTCCACAGAAGAGAGTGAGTTCATTGTGATGAAAATGATCAAGGTCAGTGTTATGACTCTGGCAGGAAACTGCACAACCTGTATCTTTAAAATTCAATGAGACAGATTGAAATGATGAGTACTAAATGTCCTCTTGGAATACTGAGAAAAGCAAATTTTATGCCAGGAAATCTTTCTGGAAGGCAACTGGTGATTTGTCCTTTCAGTACTTGATTCTGGTTCTTTTCCTTATATTTTTGGTTTGTTTTTAGGGAAAGACGCCCACATTTCACGCTTTGCTTTTTCGTTAGTCATTTTCTTTCTATCCTAGTCATTTTGTATCTATCCTCTCAACATTACTCCTCTACCTATTACAACTTGGGTTNTACTTGATTCTGGTTCTTTTCCTTATATTTTTGGTTTGTTTTTAGGGAAAGACGCCCACATTTCACGCTTTGCTTTTTCGTTAGTCATTTTCTTTCTATCCTAGTCATTTTGTATCTATCCTCTCAACATTACTCCTCTACCTATTACAACTTGGGTTTTGTCTCTCTCTTTACCTCCCTCACCCCAAGACATATAATACTCTTTGGTTTTGTCCATTCAGAGGCTTAATTTATTTGCTAAAATTAGCCCATGGAACAGTTATCCTGATTTAGCTCTTAGTCTGTGAATCAGGTTGGCAACTTTTAGCCACAAATAACAGAACATGTCAGTTTACAGCAGCTTACATACCGAGTTAGGAAATTATTTCATGTAACCAAAGTCCAAACATCTGGAGAAGGGAATGGCTTGCTCACTCCAGTATTCTTGCCTAGAGAATTCCATGAACAGGAGCCTGACAGGCTAAAGTCCATAGAGTCACAAAAAGATGGACACAACTGAGGGACTAACACAAAGTCCATACACAGAGCAGGCCATAGAACAGTATGATCGAATGTTCAGTAATTTTCAGTGTGTTTCCTCTATCATTCTGTAATTCTCAGTGTCAGCTTCACACTGAGATAATTCATTTGTGTTTGCATGACAAAAGGCAAGAATTGTACATTTCTTGGANACACAACTGAGGGACTAACACAAAGTCCATACACAGAGCAGGCCATAGAACAGTATGATCGGATGTTCAGTAATTTTCAGTGTGTTTCCTCTATCATTCTGTAATTCTCAGTGTCAGCTTCACACTGAGATAATTCATTTGTGTTTGCATGACAAAAGGCAAGAATTGTACATTTCTTGGAAAGAAAATCTCCAAATATCCTCAGCTGACTTCTTATGTCCCACAAGTCTAGCTTGGATATTGGACATGGGATTTCCATGATTGATTTATAACGTACATTTAGGCATCAACTACTAGCATATGGACTCAGTGAGAATATATACTGTCTAACTCATGACTATTCTCAATGCCTAGATATTTTCTGGCACATAATAGGCTTTCACCTTATAATTTTGAATAGATATTCAAATCCTCATGACTACTACATATGGCAGGTAACTACAGATGATGTTCCCAGAAATCAGCTAAAAGACCATCTGTCCATTTAACTCCTAGACCTACCTGGACTTTAGAGTTTGTCAGCCCTTTTTCTGTCTTTAAGACCTTTATTAACATGGATGGAATTAACAATACTACCTTAAAGAGTGACTGTGAGGATTAGAAAAAAAATGTATGCAAAGCATCTGACACTGTGCCAGAGGTACAAATGGAATTTAATCAGTGGTGGTGTTTCTTTCTGTTTTCTTTGTACCAGACTAAGGTTATGATAGGAGAAGGCAATGGCACCCTACTCCAGTACTCTCGCCTGGAAAATCCCATGGACGGAGGAGCCTGGAAGGCTGCAGTCCATGGGGTTGCTTAGAGTTGGACACCAGTGAGTGACTTCACTTTCACTTTTCACTTTCATGCATTGGAGAAGGAAATGGCAACCCACTNTTTAACTCCTAGACCTACCTGGACTTTAGAGTTTGTCAGCCCTTTTTCTGTCTTTAAGACCTTTATTAACATGGATGGAATTAACAATACTACCTTAAAGAGTGACTGTGAGGATTAGAAAAAAAATGTATGCAAAGCATCTGACACTGTGCCAGAGGTACAGATGGAATTTAATCAGTGGTGGTGTTACTTTCTGTTTTCTTTGTACCAGACTAAGGTTATGATAGGAGAAGGCAATGGCACCCTACTCCAGTACTCTCGCCTGGAAAATCCCATGGACGGAGGAGCCTGGAAGGCTGCAGTCCATGGGGTTGCTTAGAGTTGGACACCAGTGAGTGACTTCACTTTCACTTTTCACTTTCATGCATTGGAGAAGGAAATGGCAACCCACTCCAGTGTTCTTGCCTGAGAATCCCAGGGACGGGGGAGCCTGGTGGGCTGCCGTCTATGGGGTCGCACAGAGTCGGACACGACTGAAGCATCCTCCCAGGCTCTTCCCTGTGCCACTAGTTATATTTGAGTCCATGATTCCCAGGGCTGACAACTTGGACCTCACATGGTTTTCAAGTTCCTGCTCTGAAGATGTTTCAGGCACCAGAATATCTATACTCAAGGTCCTAACTGTACTTGTCTCTAGCTTCAGCTTCTGATTTGGTTTCTATCTTAATTGATGCTCTCATTGCTAATTCCTTAATGCCCTGATGTGCTGACTATTGTTTTGTTCTGATCTGCTCCAGATATGGGAGCTGAAATTGCCTCAGAACTCAGTGGACAACTTGGGCTTCCATTTGTAAGGACTGACTTGTTCAAGGTCAGTGTCTTCCTGCCTAAATGGACATCCAAATGTCATCTAACTAGATTACCCATCTCCATGCTTGTCTATCTTACTAGTATATCTCATTCTTAAAGCTTCAAACCTCAAACCTAGGTGTTGCATGAAAATCACTATATTTTGTAATTCTATGACTTACGTACTCTGCAGAATGTCTCTGGGCTTCAGAATATACCAGATGTAATAGTGGAAACACAATAATAAAATCAATGTCAAAAGTCTAAGAACAAATTTAAAATCAGTTCAGTTCAGTTCAGGCGCTCAATTATGTCCGACTCTTCCTACCCTAAATGTAGGAAATTCCTAGGGCTTTTATGTCAGCTAAAAAGACAACAAAAAGGTGGGTAAACATATGGCTGGTGTAGTGCCTACTTGTTATTCAGTGCTATCTTAAAAAAAAAAACAAACAACTTTCATATATAGCCTTGATTTCTTTTGGAATATCAGACTCAAACTCAAGTGTTTGATTTGTAACTGAGACAACATATGTCACTTTTAGTGGTGGGAACTGAGTCAATAATTTTATGTCTACCTTTTCATCTGTAGTATACGAATCAGGACTATTTAAATAACCCCTTTTCTTGCACTGGCAATGCTTAGTTATTAAGTTTATTTCCAGAGGTCTATCTACTCTGGTTCTGCAGAAAGCAAATGGTACCATGATGCCTACACGCCTACATTCTTGACATGTAGTGACTGCACCCTCTTCCTTTTATGGATAAAGACATCCCTGGGCTCTCTACAAAAATGTTAACTGAAATCAAATCCTCAATTGGCTCTCTATTCTTACTTGAGTAACACACCCTATTTTCAAAGAAATGCTGACATGTGGAAGATTAGCATGAAGGTGAGAGAGAAGAAAGAAATCAAGGCAGTAAACCCTAAACTTATGTATGTGTTGAATATTTCATGGATAACTGCAGAGGGATTGTGTTTTTTTAAAGTATGTGTAACATCTGGTTCTTTTCTTCACTGAACTCATGTGCAGTGCTTTTTTTATGCTTAAGAACAGATTTTCTATTGTTTAAGAAATAATTTTGCTTTTGTACCAAAGGCATTTGTATTAACTCAATATGGTGCAGTAAAAGTATTTCATGGAATGGATTTGACCATATTGTTTATTGATCTCTCCACTTATTAGCTTTACATTTATCTTTAGCCAGCCATCACATCAAGTTTTTTGACATTTATCTGGATACAGAAATTAGATACCGAAGGAAACCCTACAATTCATGTGGTTTTTTGTTGGTTTTTGGTTTTTGCCTTTTTGTTATGGTGTTTGGAATGCAGGAGGTAAGAAGGAAAAGTAGAATTTAATGCCACTTCATTTTACAAGAAAGAAACATGTGTATGTAAATACTTCTGTTACTGCTCTCCACTTAACAAAGCAACAGAGATGCTGTGAGTATATGAAGCTTGTCAGTAAATAGTAGACCAGCAGAAGGACTCTTTTCCATCTTAGGGTTGCATTTTTGCTGCACAGGTAATGGACAGAAAACAGACCTGAAATATTTTTAAATATGTGGGAAGAAAAACTGATTAAAATCTGAATCTGTCAGTTTTATAAACAGAAAAATGTAGAATATTTTCAATTTCATGATAATTATGACTTCTGTTTACACTTAAGTCTTAACTTCCATTGTGATATAGGATGAAAACCTTACCCTATGCTTAGTGATCAAGCCCAGTATTCTCTCTCGACCAGTAGGCACCCTGCAAAATATCAATCTTGTATACTTGCCTTTATGCTAAATTTCTGTTCTGCTCCACTCTTAACTTAAAATGAACGTGCCAAACCTGAAATCAGTGTTTGTTTCCCACAAAACTAGCATTCCCTTCAACTTCTTTTAACAGTGGACCCATCACTTCACCATTTCTGTTGCTTATTGCACTTCACATAATTCACATCACTTGCTTAGATCTTCTAATTGGATCAGAAAACTGGTATTTTGATTGATGGATTTTAATACATATCATTTGCAAATATATTTTAATACATACCTCCCTTGCTCAAATATTTTCAGTGATTATTTGTCTCCTAAAGATAATTCATAAACTTTCAAGCTTGGCACGAATAGTTTTACACAATCCAGGCATAAAGTACCTAACAGTGCACCCCTTGTCACTGTAAAGTGCTTTTGTAGAGACATCCTTATTGTGAAAGTTATGGTTGTGAATGTTGCATTTAAGCTGGGTTGTATTCTCTCATCCCTTCCAAATTTATGACTCTATGATTCATAACTTTTTTACTTTAATTCTCACTTTTCCCCACTATTCCTGACATAAATCTTATTTATGTTTAATTAATATACATGTTGGATAGAAAACAATGTTTGAGGTGCGCATTCCACATAACTGAGTCTAGATTACCTATTAAAGACTATTTTAAATTTCACCTCATTCACTCATTTTTTCCTGGCCACCTAACCCCATGTTTCTGATCTTATGTTGCATTTACTGTCGAAATCTCTTACTAAGTATTATAATTTGTTGGTGTGAATTACTATTTGTTTTTCTAGTAGTATGTACTTCTGATGGCAGATTGTAAGATCCTGAGGAAAGAGAGTGTCTTATGTCACTTTGTTTCCCCATCTCGTGAACAATCTTCCATACTATCCATATTACAGATACCGTTGAATATTTCTGGATGATTCAATGATCCTTTATCACCTGTGTGAATCCTAGTTAATTTTCCACCTATTAGCAATCTGCCTGCTGCATTCGAACTTGCCTGATTATAAAACCTAAGTAACTTTACATTCTCAAAGTTCTTTCAAACTTTTAGCCAATTTTATTTTTTATTATCACCACCAATAATTTCTTTCTCTCTCTCTCACTCCCTCTGTCTCCTTTAAAGATTCTAGACATATTGTAAGTATGTATTGTAAGTATTTATGATTGACTGGTAACTCCTCTGGAAATCTCTCTTTCTCCAGGTCACAAATCTGTAGACTTCTATGAAAGTGTTCTGCAATGCAAGTGGGTGATCAGTATCTCTGGGACTGAATGGTAGTGTCCATACAACCATGGAGTACAGTTCTTTAACTCCAAGAAAGTAGGTCCCATAAAACCCAAACAAAAGGCCTATTCAAATAGCTCTGTGAGAATTTGCCAACCAGCTGGAAGATTGAGGTGACATCTCTCCACTAAGATACACCGCCCCATGTACTCTGCTACCTCTGTGTGCTGCTCTAGAGTATGGGGAATTTGGCACATGTTTATCAGACCAGCCAAAAACCTGCATGGTGAGGAGATAATTCAGAAACCACGGGTCACACTTCCAGAGGAACAGTCTCCGCTTTCGTGATGCAGGCATCCCCAGTGACTAGCCACACATTTTTACATGACTTTATTCACTAATTTCATGCCAAAGAAAGACAACAGATGGAAGGTCCCATGTAAACAGCTGTGCCAAATGGATGTGGCGCCACTACTACCCAAAAGTGTCAGTCATAGTAAACCGGGGCTATGAAGACAGCCAACGGGTGGGGCAGCCGAACATAAATATAGATAATATTTGTGGTTTAACTCCCACACAGTTATGCAGAAGGCATTATGAATTGGCTTACAGTTTGAGCTGGTATTTTTAAAAATACTAAGGCATAAATAAAAACATGATCTAAATGCATAAATAGAGGTCTCTGCCTACCATGTGCTAGAAAAATATCTCAGGGTCTCAGGACTAAAATAAACATGATTTCTACCATGTGCTCAAACAGTTGAATTTTGCCCAATTCAGAATTAGGCAAAGCATGAGTATTTACTAGTAAAATTAACTTATTTTCTCCCTTTTCTCATTATAGCTACAGGCAAAGAGAGGAAAGATAAGCCATTATACAGCACTTTTAATTGATGTATGGAGTCAATTGTGTTAACTCATTATAGAAAACCAACTTCTCTCCTCTGCCCCTCACTTCTATGTAGAGGAAATTGATGTACTGAGGATAATTACTTGAATCTTCCCCTTTACTTTTATTCTACGAATATATCACTAGGCTTACAGTTTTCAGTAAAAAATGTGTAAATAGGGAAAAAACAATAGGAAAAAAATTCTCCATATAGAGATGAATTTCAAAGTTTTTCTACTGTTTAAATTACAATGAAGATTTTTGTTTTCCAAAAGGAAAACTAAAGATAAAATGGAATAAATTGAGGAATGAGTCTTAGGCATCAAATAATAAGATTTCCCTCTGAGCTACCATGTAAGCCCTTCAGTAAGTAAGATTTCTTATCAATTCTTATTTGTGAGTTTGTTTTACTATAAGAAAGTGAATAAACTCCTGTTTATCAGGGAGAAATTAAAATTATATGTGATTTCTATAAGGCAAAATTACCTTTCCCCCACAAATTTATAAGTAGTCGGGCCTTGTATAGGCTCTCTGTGGTTATTATCTGCCTAAACTAGTCCTCATATTTAGATTTTTTTCTAACTTAAAGAGATATCAGGTTTTCACACCTTATATAAGGCCAGAAAAAGCATAGCTAATGTTGGTATTTTCATGTAACAAATGTATACTTTCATGTAACAAAATTGGTATAGTAAAAAATGTGCAGGTTTTGTACCACAAAGAGTTCAGTTCTAAACTCTATGTTGTAATCTTCAGTATATCATTTCTTTTCTCTGCATTTTTTTCATTTGTAAAACAATACTAATTTTCAGCTTTGTTGAGATCATTTATATAGTATTTGACACATCAAGCACTATATGTAGGCTTAAAAAATTGGTAGGTCTTATTATGGCCTTTTAATCAGAGACTTATACCATAATTAATGGCTCATATATGACCTTGGAAAGAGCTTCCCTGATAGCTCATCGGTAAAGAAGCTGCCTACCAAAGCAGGAGAAGAGAATTCAATCCCTGGGTTGGGAAGATGCCCTGGAGAAGGAAATGGCAACCCACTCCAGTACTGGAAATTCTCTTGTCCGGGAAATTCCATGTGCAGAGGAGCCTGATGGGCTTCATCCACGGGATTGCAAAGAGTCAGAGATGACTGAGCATGAACATGAACATGAAAGATCTTGGTAAAATAGTTCAGTTCAGTTCAGTTGCTCAGTCATGTCCAACTCTGCAACCCCATGGACTGCAGCACGCCAGGCCTCCCCATCCATCACCAACTTGCTGAGTCTACTCAAACTCATGTCTATTGATTTGGTGATGCCATCCAACCATCTCATCCTCTATCACCCCCTTTTCCTTCCACCTTCAATCTTTCCCAGCATCAGGGTCTTTTCAAATGAGTCAGCTCTTTGCATCAAGTGGCCAAAGTATTGGAGGTTCAGCTTCAGCATCAGTCCTTCCAATGAATGTTCATGACTGATCTCCTTTAGGATGGACCGTTTGGACCATTTGGATCTCCTTTAGGATGGACCGTTTGGACCGTTTGCAATCCAAAGGACTCTCAAGAGTCTTCTCCAACACCACAGTTCAAAAGCATCAGTTCTTTGACGCTCAGGTTTCTTTGTAGCCCAAATTTCACATCCATACATGACCAGTGGAAAAACCATAGCCTTGGCTAGATGGACCTTTGGTGGCAAAATAATGTCTCTGTTTTTTAGTATGCTGTCTAGGTTGGTCTTGGGTTTCCTTCCAAGGAAGAAGTGTGGCATCCAGTCCCATCACTTCATGGCAAATAGATGGGGAAACAGTGGAAACAGTGGCTGACTTTATTTTGGGGGGCTCCAAAATCACTGCAGATGGTGATTGCAGCCATGAAATTAAAAGACGCTTACTCCTTGGAAGAAAAGCTATACCAACCTAGACAGTATATTAAAAAGCAGAGACATTACTTTGCCAACAAAGGTCTATCTAGTCAAGGCTATGGTTTTTCCAGTAGTCATGTATGGATGTGAGAGTTGGACTATAAAGAAAGCTGAGTGCTGAAGAATTGATGCTTTTGAACTGTGGTGTTGGAGAAGACTCTTGAGAGTCCCTTGGGCTGCAAGAAGATCCAACCAGTCCATCCTAAAGATCAGTCTGGGTGTTCGTTGGAAGGACTGATGCTGAAGCTGAAACTCCAATACTTTGGCCACCTGATGCAAAGAATTGACTCTTTAGAAAAGACCTTGATGCTGGGAAGGACTGGGAGCAGGAGGAGAAAGTAATGACAGAAGATGAGATGGTTGGATGACATTACTGACTCAATGGAGATGAATTTAAGTAAGCTCCAGGAGTTGATGATGGTGAGGGTGGCCTTGTGTGCTGCAGTCCATGGGGGTAGCAAACAGTTGCACACGATTGAGCAACTGATATGAAATGAACTGAATATTGAACAAGCAGTCTTTCTTCTTGAACTCCAAATTTCTTTATGGTCCAAAACTTTAGGAAATAAGGCATTTGAAATAAAATAGTAGTGCAGCATCCAGGTTACCTTTTGTCTACTAACTCATTCATTAATTAATTCAAAGAATATCTAATGAGCACATAACAGGCCATACCTCAGCTGTTCTGATAGGATATTTTCCCTCAGTTCCCTCCATGTCTCCATGCTGCTCAAAGGTACTCTGCATCTGCCATGTGCTCCCATAGTATCCTGTGCCTTTCACTACTAGAGAACTTATGACTAGATATTTCAGTCATATGTTTGCTTCTCTCTTTTCTTCCCACTAGACTGTACATCCCAAATCTCATTTTTCTGTCTGTATTACTATATATTCAGTTCAGTTCAGTTCAGTCCCTCAGTCGTGTCTGACTCTTTGAGACTCCATGAATCGCAGCACTCCAGGATTCCCTGTCCATCACCAAGTCCTGGAGTTTACCCAAACTCATGTCCATTGAGTTGGTGATGCCATCCAACCGCCTCATCCTTAGTCATCCCCTTCTCCTCCTGCCTTCAATCTTTCCCTGCATCAGAATCTTTTCAAATGAGTCAGTCAAATGCATCAGTTGACCAAAATATTGGAGTTTCAGCTTCAACAGCAGTCCTTCCAATGAATATTCAGTGCTGATTTCCTTTAGGATTGACTGGTTGAAAAAGATAACTCATTCCTAATTTAAGTTTTTACAGCAAAGAGAACAAACTAAATATATTAATAACACCTGGAATACACAGCTGGTTGTAAAGAGTCAATAAGAATATGGACAAATTAACCCAGCAAATAATTTTATCACACAATCCAGAAAAGGAAAGAAAGTTATATGATGAAAGTAGAAAATGTAGGAAATCAACTATGAAGTTCAAGGATAGAAGTTCATTTTAGTAACCAAGTTTTGTTTTGTTTTTAAGCAAAGAAATGCTTTATTCTCTAATTAGAGAATGGACAGTTACGAGCTCCTGCTCTAGAGCACTTGCAGCACACATCTCCTGCCAGCTTGGACCAAGCTGCTTTAGAGGGATCTCATCAGCAGGGAGGGACTGGAGTTCTCGCGGGACTGTCCTGCTCTCGCTCCAAACCAGTAGACCGAAGGGCTAGTCTCCGCACATTGCCCGCCGACACCATCTTGAATTGAGTGTTGCTTGCAGCGTTTCTGTAAAAGGTCTGAGCTGAGGTGTCAGCACAGCTGTTTAACAGACGGAACTCTGGTCTAAAGTGCCAGGTGCAAGTCTTCTGCAATGCTGCACCTATGAGCAAGTGAAACAGGACTAAGCACAAGGAGGGAAAAAAGGTTAGACTAAATTTTATTACTTTTTCTATTTTTATTTGTCAAGAAATATTAATAATCCAGTTTTTATTACACAATGTATTCTAGACAAATTATGTACTTTTTTCCTCCTTGACTTTTCTACTGGTCTAATATTCTCTACCCGTTTTTCATGCAAAGAAAAAAAAGAGAGAAAAGGCAGAGATTGAGATCATGGTTATATAAGCCATGTGTGAGAATATCCCATTGCATAGTAAAGCAAAATTTGCACCATTGAGGAGAAAAGATGAAGCATTGTAAGTTGTCTCTATAGCCTAAAGAGGTTTGGATTTTCAATATGCTTCACTCCCCAAAATTTAGAGCCACAAAATCTAAGATCCTTACTTGCTGTTTCAAAACCAAAATTCCACAAGCAAAATGTTAGAGATATAAACTTCTTTTATCCAGATGTAAAAGATAACTTTGAATTGCTTTTCTCTTTTTCCTCCTTCTATTTTTTTCATCACTTGTAATTGGGCTAGTATTTCTCTGCTTTTATGTTTTGAAAATATCATCCCACTGATGCATACACTTAAAAAGTTACTTGGTAACTGTATTCCTTCACTATATATTCAAATAGCATGGGGAGAAATTGAAGATAGAAAAGCATTTCTAGACTTTCAGAGATTACCTGATTGAAACCGAGAGATCCCTGCATCTACCCAGCATGAAAATGCCTCTAAGCTGAACAGATCTTCTAAGTGCACCTGAGGGAATTCGTTCTGCTCAGGACTCAGTCATGCTTTCATACCAATTAAGATGATAGACTGTATATTTAATAAGTTTTTCAATTGTGAAAGAGGATATATATTGTGAAACAACAAATCACTAGGGTATGTTTTTATTATATTATAAAAACCTTTAAAACACGGAGTGACAATAGGAAATGGCTTTTTGCCATAGTTATTTTGAAGTTGTGCTTTCATTCTTCTTGGTTGGCACACTGTAGTATTTATACTTGACTTAACCTGTGGGCCATTTCTCAGCAGGAGTAGGCTTACACAGCAGTGAGTGCAACCTTTAATGGGACGATATCATCAGCAACATTATTAGTATCATTTATATAGTGTAATAAATAATACTTATTTCTAAACTGATGTCAGCAGAGAGAATCCCTGCCTTGAGGATCTAGCTGTAGGATCCCGTTATTCTTAGAGATTGTATTTGTACATGGTCGGGTCATCCAAATATATCTCCGTTTATCTTTCTGACTTAAGTGTCTTGTAGCCACCTACTTGACTGAAGTACACTGAGTAAACTGAATGGAATCACTCTTTTTGAATTTCCCAAACTCACTAAGAATGAGGGCTAATTCTGATTGTTCATGAATGATCATAGTTCACAATCTGAAGTTTGACCACATGGTTTGTTTTCCATCCCATGACAATTGCGATAGTGCATGAGGGTCCAGGAATAATTAACCTGGGAGAACTATAAAACAGACTATTTCATGTAACCTTCGTGGTTACCTTTGTTATGTGTGAAGCAACTTCATTAATATCTGCTTTCCTGCCTCTCCCACTAGTGGATCATGTGAATACAAATTAGGAATTTTCAGCTCTACCACTTACTGTTTCCCAACTGTATAGAATATCCTTTTTTAAACTTTGATATACATAAGAGTTTTCTGAGAATCTTTTTAAAAAAGCAAATTTGATAAAGAAAAATAAATTTCTGAATTATATTCTGATTCTTGGATTGAACCGGAGGAACTGCATTTTCAAGCAGTGAGCAGCTGATGCTGCTGCAGTTGGTTTGGTGTTCACATCTTGAATAACAAGGGAAAAGAGTTTTAGCATCCTAGCTAAAGGTCATTTCCTGAAGATGATGCTCTCTTCAGAATGATAAAAAGGTATTTCAAATTTCTTTTGCCCCATCCCAGGAATGTCTGCTAGCTCACAGCTTCTCTCTTGTTGTCCCTTCTTTCCCACCACTCATCTCTTTCTATTTTCCCTCCTTCCTTACCCCCAGCACTCCTTCCCTGCAACCTGAAAACAGTGAATCATTCTTCCTTTAGTTCTGAGCTAAGCAGTTTTTGCAGATCTCTTTTGTTGGGACACATTTTCCCTCTCTTAAACAAAAAACACCAGGGAGGAACAGGGCAGTGCACAGGGCAGAAAGAGGTTTATTTGAACAATGTCCTTTTGTTTGGTTTTCTAATAGAACACCAGGTTTATCAGAATTAATGCAGTCAGGGTTAGCACAAATCCTTCCCCTTTTGGGGGAAGGTTTTGCTTAGCAGCAAGGAAATCAGCTGAGCAGAGTGAACAATGTTTTATTTGACCAACAGATGGCAGTAGCAGTCTCTCTTTCTCTATTGCAGTAATCAGAAAATTGAAACTAACTTGCTCCTGAGAGCCTTCTAAGAGCACTCATCCACATTTTTTAGGTTCTTTGAGCTCCTGGCTGATTTCAAAACGTTATCTAACTCTTTGAGCACTGGACCACTTAATCACTCTTACAAAATGTAACCCTATTTTCGGGAGACATGCTACCTACCCAATCCATATTTGCCTAATTCAAATGGAAAACCAGGAGACCGTGACTGTCTCATTTCCAATATGCATAATTTTTTATTTTACGCATCTGAAAATTTTTGCTGCACTAAAAATACAATTTTAAAAAAGAACTCATATTTTTGAAAATTAAATATGTTTTCAAATGAGTCAGTGTAAATCATTTCACCAGTCTCCATCACGATCCAAGCTTTAGAGCAATGCAGTTGTACATGTCAAATATATCAAATGTGTTTCTATCTATAGTGTCTCTGAGAATATTTATTAGTTTTGTTAGTATATTTGGTAGGGTATGTATCTACAAAAGCCTGCTCAATACTCCTTTTTACAAACATTCTCCTTCCTATTGGGCAGAATTTCTTATAGAATTTCAATTAAGAGATACAGAAAAAATATTTTGATCCTCAGTGTGAAAAACTACATATAATTTACTTGTCATTCTAGAATTATAAACATTTATATATGTGTAACTGTTTCTTATTTAACAGCTATCATTTAACTATAACATGTCTGAACATCATAATTTAACTGCTAATCTTAAATTTAAACTCAGAATATCATTGATACATTTTTATTCTATCCATAGTGATAAAATGAATTTTTATAATTCATACTGATACTGTCTTCCTTGATACCTGTTCTAACTTCTAGTTAAAGCTCAGGGTTTGAAAGTTTGTGTTCCAGCTTTTGCCATGGCTTCATTTCACTCACCTGTTTTAAGGATGGCTCAGACGGTAAAAAGTCTACCTGCAATGCAGGAGACCTGGGTTTGATCCCTGGTTTGAGAAGATCCCCAGGAGAAAGGACTGGCAACCCATTCCAGTGTTCTTGCCTGGAAAATCTCACAGTAGAGCCAGGCAGGCTACAGTCCATGGGGATGCAAAGAGTCGGGACACATCTGAATGACTAACACATTTTGCTTTTAGACATAGTTCAAAATCTCTTATGTTCATACCCTGTAAATGTTTAAAAATGCATTTATAGAAAAACTGAATGTTCTCCCCTAAGATTGTGAACAAGGCAAGAATGTTACTTTTCATCCCTCACTCAACATAGTACTGAAATTTCAAACCACTGTGAAAAGGCAAGAAAATGAAATAAAAAGGCATACAGATTAAAGGCAGAAGAAATAAGATTGTCTCTATTTTCCAGTGCTTTGGTTGTCTACCTAGAAATCACATGGAGACTACAAATATACTCCTAGAAGTAAAAAGGGAGTTCAGCAAGTTATAGGATTTGAGAGCAACACATATTTTTATGTCCTACAATGAATATGTAAAAACAAAATTAAAGGCTCAGTATCATTTACAGTTGCCCCAAGAACAATAAAATATTAGGTATAAGTTAAAAAAAAAAAGTACAAGAAGTGCTACTATTTCATTTGTTGGTCAAAATGCAATGAAAGAAATTCCAAGAAAACCTTAATAAATGGAGAGGCATATCATATTCATGGATTACAAAATCCAGCATAATAAGATGTCAAATTATTTCCAAATTGATTTATAGTTTTGATACAATTCTCCCAAATATCTCCCTCTTTTTGCAGACACAGAGAGGCTTATTCTAAAATTTACATGGAATGGCACAAAGATTAGAATAACTAAAACAATCTTGGAAAAGAAAAATAAAGTGAGAGAAATCACTCTATCTGATATTAGAACAATATATAGCTTCAGAAATCAAGACTATGTGACACTGAGGGAAGGATAGACACATATACCTGTGGAAATGGTTGAGAAACCAGAAATATGCCCACAAAAATATGCTACACTGTTTCTTGGAAAAACTGAAATGATTCAAAGAAGGAATAATTCAACATCATAGGCAAAGAAATGAACCTCAAACTAAAATTCATACATTGTACCAAAATTAAACCAAAATGAACCATAGACTTAAATGTAAGATAGAATACTTTTAGAAGAATTAAGTGAAAATCTTTGGGATCTTGAGCTTAACACTGAGGTTTTACACTTGATATCTAAGCATGAACCATAAAAGGAAAGTTTGATAGACTGGAATTTATCAAAAATAAAGAAAATTTGCTCTGCAAAAGATACCGTTAAGAGAATGAAACAAACTAATATGCATGTGAAGAAAAAATTGCAAACCACATGCCTGTCAAAGGACTAGAATGTCAAATATATGAAAAGCTCAAAAAACTCAGTAGTAAAAGCACAATCTGTTTAGAACATGGGTAAAATCAATGAACAGACACTTTGCTGAATAGGATATATGTAAATAGAAATAAACATATAAAATTTATTAAAAATAATTAGCCATTATTGTTGCTGTTTAGTTGCTAAGTCATGTCAAAGTCCTTCTGACCCCATGGACTGTAGCCTACCAGACTCCTCGGTCCATGGAATTTCCCAGACAAGAATACTGGAGTGGGTTGCAATTTCCTTCTCCAAGGGATCTTCCTGCCCCAGGAATTGAACCCGTGTCTCTTGTGTCTTATGAATTGTAGGTGGATTCTTTACCACTGAGCTACCTACTCCAAAAAAGCGTTCCTGTGTTTTGTTCCTTTTACAAAATTATTGGATGTCTATTATGTATTATATTGATGTTGTTACCTAACCAAGAAAGAAACGTAGAGTTACTTGCAATCCACATACGGTAGTTTAAGTAAAAAGTTTCTTCAATAAAAAATATCTTTCTACCATTCTACCCTTATTCTTAAAATCTTACCATTCAGTTTATCGCTTTGATTATAGCACTGAAGTCCCCTCTAAGAAACTAATGTCCTCAGAAGTGTTATTTGTCTCTTATGTACTTATTACTTGGAAGGGTAATGTAACAAACCAGCAATGAATAAGTATTCTCAGAAGGACTTTTTATGCCAAAAAAGTAGGATCTTAAATAAATCATTCATAGGACAGATAAGTTTGATTAAAAAAAGGAGTCAAAAGAGAAGTATAAGGGATCAATGTGAAGACTTCAGAATTTTGATTCTCAAAATGTTATCCTTTATGATTATAAGTCATTTATTTGATTCATAAAGGTCAATAAAGAGAAATTTNCTCCCTTGCTGCTTTTAATATTCTTTCTTTGTGTTTAGTCTTTGCTAGTTTGATTAGTATGTGTCTTGGCATGTTTATCCCTGGGTTTATCTTGTATGGGCCTCTTTGTGCCTCTTGGACTTGACTGACTATTTCCTTTTCCAAGTTGGGGAAATTTTCAACTATAGTCTCTTCAAAAATTTTTTCAAATCCTTCATTTTTCTCTTCTTCTTCTGGGACCCCTATAATTTGGATGTTGGTGAATTTGATATTGCCCCAGAGGTGTCTAAGACTATCCTCCATTCTTTTCATTCTTTTTACTTTATTCTGCTTTTCAGAAGTTATTTACACCATTTTATCTTCCAGCTCACTGATTCATTATTCTGCTTCAGATATTCTGCTATGGATTCCTTCTAGAGTAATTTTATTTTCAGTAACTGTGTTATTTGTCTCTGTATATTTATCCTTTAATTCTTCTAGGTCATTGTTGATTGATTCTTGCATTTTCTCCACTCTGTTTTTGAGGTTTTTGATCATCTTTACTATCATTATTCTAAATTCTTTTTCAGATAGTTTGCCTATTTCCCCTTCATTTATTTGACTTCTGTGTTTCTAGTTTGTTACTTCATTTGTGTAGTATTTCCCTGCCTTTCCATTATTAACTTTTTAACTTATTGTATTTGAAGTCTCTTTTTCCCTGGGTTCAAGGTTGAATCCTTTCTTCATTTTGGTTTCTGCTCTCCTAAAATTGGTCTGGTGGTTTGTGTGAGCTTCATATAGGGTGAGATTTGTGCTGAGTTCTTGTTTGTCTTTCCTCTGAGGGCAAGGCTGAGTGAGGTAGTACTCCTGTCTGCTGATGATTGGGTTTGTATTTTTGTTTTGTTGTTTAGATGAGGTGTCCTGCACAGGCAGGGTGTTACTGGTGACTGGGTGATGCTTGGTCCTGAATTCAAGTGGTTTCCTTTATGTGAGTTCTTGCTATTTGATGCTGCCTATGGTTAGCTCTCTGGTAGTCTAGGATCTTGGAGTCAGAGCTCCACTCCAAAGGCTCAGGGCTTGATCTCTGGCAGGGATCGAAGATTCCACAAGTAGGTTGTTATGGCACTAAGTGAGATGAAAACAAATATCCAAAAATGAGAAACCAAAGATGAACCCCAGACAAATGGCAGTTACAAAATCAGACAAATAATAATGAAATATACCCATATACATATACAGCCATGAGCAAAGTCAAAACAGTCCAACAAAAATGAAGTACAATAAGTTGACCAAGGGAACAAAGGAAATAAAAAATTATATTTACCAGTTAAGAACAAAACTCNGCAGTTACAAAATCAGACAAATAATAATGAAATATACCCATATACATATACAGCCATGAGCAAAGTCAAAACAGTCCAACAAAAATGAAGTACAATAAGTTGACCAAGGGAACAAAGGAAATAAAAAATTATATTTACCAGTTAAGAACAAAACTCACTAAAGCACAAACTGGAAAACAAAACTAAAGCAAGGTGCCAAGTGGGGAATAAAGCAATGAAAACAAAACTAACAAATATGTTGATAAGAAAGGAAAGAAAGCAAAGAAAGAAAGAATAGGTATGCAAAGTTAAATAGAGGTAGATGGAGAAGACTTATATACATGAAATATTAACTGCAAGGGGAAAAGAACAGTAGGAAAGACAAAGAAATAAATGTAGAAAAAAATGTAATGCGTTAAAAAAATAAAAGTTAAAATTATTAAAAAAGAGAAAAAAAAGGAAGAAGAAAAAAGGGGGGAAGGGAGGGAAGAAACTCTACAGAAGTGCAAAAGCCCAATTTGGAGGCAGAGGTTTATAACAACAATAAAAAGTGTAACTGAATATACACATTTACATGTACACCCATAAGCAAAATCAAAACAGTCCAACAAAAATAAAGTACAATAGATTGACCTGGTGAACAAAGGAAACCAAAAATTATATTTACCAGAAAAAAACCAACTACAGCAGAAACTGAAAAACAAAACTAAAGCAAGGTGCCAAGTGGGGAATAAAGCAGTGAAAACAAAACTAACAAATATGTTGAGAGGAAAGAAAGAAAGCAAAGAAAGAAAGAATAGATATGCAAAGTTAAATAGAGGTAGATGAAGATTTACATACATTAAAGATTAACTGCAAGGGGAAAAGAACAGTAGGAAAGGCAAACAAAGGAATAAATGTAGAAAAAATATAATAGGTTTTAAAATTTCAAGATTAAAATTATACAAATTGAGAAGAGGAACAAAATGGAAGAAGAAAGAAAAAAGGAAAAAAAAAAAAGAAAAGGAAAACTCCACAGCTGTAAAAGCCCAACATAGAGGCAAAGGTTTATAACAACAATAAAAAGTGTGACTGAGTATACACGTATACATCTACACCCATAAGCAAAATCAAAACAGTCCAACAAAAATAAAGTACAGTAGATTGATTCAGTGAACAAAAGAAAGCAAAAACTATATCTACCAGAACAAAACTAACTAAAACACAAACTGAAAAACAAAACTAAAGCAAGGTGCCAATTGTGGAATAGAGCAATGAAAATAAAACTAAAAAATATGTTGAGAGGAAATGAAAGAAAGAAAAGGTAGAATAGATATACAAAATTAAATAGAGGTAGATAAAGAAGATTTATAGGCATTAAATAAATTGCAAGAGGAAAGGAACAGTAGGGAAAACAAACAAAGGAATAAATGTAGAAAAAAATAACAGGTTTAAAAAATTAAAATTAAAGAAAGAGAAAGAAAAAAAAAAAAAAAAAAGGAAAACTTCCTAGACCTGCTAAAGCCCAACGTAGAGGCACGGGTTTACATAAACAATAAAAAAGTGATTAAAAAAAAAAAAACAAAACTCAGAAGCTTAATTAGAATTCATAGTGCCAATAAAATCGACAACTACAAGAGGGGGAAAAAAAAAGAAAACAAATCCAAAAGAATCTACAGAGCAAGTCAAAGCATAAGTATATTAAAAGTTTTTCTTGAATCACTGCTGTCAGAGTCTTTTCCCTCTCAGGGAGTCACAGTCCACCTCACCTGCCTAGGATGCTCTCCAACATGGTGCTGGTCTCTGGAGCTGTTGTGGGGAAGCTCAGATTCTAATCTGGTTCTGCTCCTCTATGTTCTTGTTTCCAATGTCCACAGCTATCAGAACTAGTGTGTTTTCTTTTGTGGGAGCTCTCAATGATCTTTTATATATTCCATAGACACAGAGTCTGCCTAGTTGATTGTGTGAATTTAATCTGCAGCTTATACAGCTGGTGGGAAGGTTTTGGGTGTTCTTCCTTAGCCACACTGCCCCTGGATTTCAATCATGATTTTATTTCCACCTCTGCATGTGGGTCATCCACTGGGGTTTGCTTGTGAGGCTGCCCTGAAAGACTTGGGTTTGCCCCCGTGAAGACTGGGTGTGGTGGTGGTGCAGTTGGGTTTCAGGGCTTCTGGCAGCACCAGGTACTCAGGGGAGTTGGCAGCTAGGGCAGCAGGAAATATAGTGCTCCAGAAGGGTATGGCAGAATACACAGAAGAACTGTACAGAAAAGAACTTCACGACCAAGATAATCACGANCAAATTCTTCACTTGTAAACTGAGTAACTTTTAAGTAAACAAACAAATACATTGAAATATATTGTAAGGGACAAGTTTGTTGTTAGTTCTTTATTTTTTAATCTTTTTTGGTTTTACTGGAAAATGAGAATGTGGGGCAGGCACGTCTCAGGAACCTGTAGTCTCACTGGTCTGTGTTTCTGAGACTTTTCTGACCCAGGAAGCCAGAAGGCAGCACAAAGGTACAGAGATTCAGAGAAAAGGAGGGAAGAGGGAAGAAAAGAGGGTAAACCTTGCAGAAGGGAAGACTGCTGAAGACAAACATGGTTGATCTCCCAGTTAGCAGGGGTGTTGGCCCTATTCACCTCATTCAAATCTTTCACAATTTATTATATTCTACTTTTGCCTTTTATTTAAATGTTAAGTTTGTGCATTAGAATGTGAGATAGTCTGTGGATATAGAGAAAGCAGATTTACAGTCCGGAAAGATTAAATGGATATTGATGGAAGAAGATGCTGTAAAACACATTTAGGATTGAATACTACATGATACATTAGAGTAAAAATTCTGTGCATATATGTACATAACTCTAAAGTCTTTTATGTGTACACACACACACACACACACATACACACAACTTTATCAGCATGACTGTTATCAATTCTAGAATCATGTTGCTTGGGGTCACTAAGGACTTTTAGTTCCCAAGCATAGTCCATGTGTATTCTGACTTTTAACTCTGCTCCCACAAGTAGTGAATCCCCATGGAAATGGATTGACAAAGGGAACATATACAGCAATAATTTTTCTTGTGAAATTTCCATTTGCCAAAGATAGAAGTAACTGCATTATAAAATTTGCCTTGTTTTAGAAACTGTTCAATAATATTTTTATATTAGCATTTTTATATCTGCTTAACAAAAATATAAGGTTTATTAATGAGTAAGATAAGAAAAATATTAAAAAAAATAAATGTTGCTTAAGGTTTATAGAAGTTTCTTGCTACGAATAGACTTAAATTTGAAGATTTCTGCCATACCAAAGAATTTTCAAGAAAAGTGCATTTTGTTAAAGATGTGAAAATTTAGCTATGTGTCAGCTTAATATCTATAATGGTAATTAGAAAAAATAAAATGAAGGTAATTATGGGGAAAGAAAGCCACATGGGGAACTGAGTAGCCTGAGATGAAATTAAATCTTCCCCTGTCATTTTCTATTTTTTCTTTTTGGGGTAGGAAAAGTGTAAGAAAGTAGATGAGAAAAATTATAACTCTTTATTAATTGACAGCTAATAGGTGCTTTCATTCTAATTGCACTAAGCCAAATTAAACTAGAAATATTAAGAGGATTTTCATTTAATTTGTTAGAAGAATTCTAAATCAAGTAATTTTAGGAGAGCTTATGGATTTGTGTAACAGTTCATTAGAGTTATCGTTTGAAAGGAAGAAAAGATGGAAGGGAGGAAGGAAAAGAGGCTAGGAAAGGAGGAAGGGAAGAAAGGGAGGAAGGGAAGAAATAGAGGGAGGGAAGAGAATGACCAGCAGTGTGCAAGCCTTTCCTAGAGTATTGTGTCTTTCCTCAGGCATTAATATCCAAGAGCAACAGTGTGATTTTTACACTATTTTGTACACACCATTGAAAAGATTCTCTCTGCATCACAGAATTAATAAAAGACCATCTATAATAAAGAGCCTCCTCCAGTGGACCTCATTTTGTCAGAACTCCTCACTGTAACCTGTCCAACTTGGGTGGCTCATAGCTTCATTGAGTTATGCAAGCCCCCTTGCCACAACAAGGCTGTAATCCACTGAAGAGGGATCCACTGGAGAAGGAAATGGCAACACACTCCTATATTCTCATGAGAACCCCTTGAACAGTATGAAAAGGCAAAACTATATGACACCAGACAATAAGGCCCCTCTCTCGGGTCAGAAGGTGTCCAATATGCTACTAGGGAAGAGGAGAGGGCAATTGCTAATTGATCCAAAAAGAGTGAAGAGGCTGGGCTAATGCAGAAAAAAATGCTCAGCCATGGATGTGTCTGGTGGTGAAAGTAAATTCTGATGCTGTAAATAACAATATTGCAAAGGAATCTGGAATGTTGGGTCCATGAATCAAGGTAAATTGGACATGGCCAAGCAGCAACTTGCAAGATTGAATGAACATGGACATTTTAGGAACACTGAACTAAAATGGGTGGGAATGGGTGAGTTTAATCCGGATGGCCAATATATCTACTACTAAGGGCAAGAGCCCCTTAGAAGAAATGGAGTAGCCTTCATAGTCAACAAAAGAGTCCAAAATGCAGTACTTGGGTGCAATCTTAAAAGCAACAGAATAGTCTTGGTTCATTTCCAAGGTGAACCATTCAAAATCACAGTAATCCAAGCTTATGCCACAAACAAGGATACTGAAGAAGCTGAAGTTGACCAGTTCTATGGAGACCTATAAAACCTTCTAGAACTAACATCAAAAGAACATGTCCTTTTAATCACAGGGGATTGGAATGCAAAAGTAGGAAGTCAAACGGTACCCAAAATAACAGTCAAGTTTGATATTGGAAAGACTAACAGAATTTGTGAAGAGAACATGCGGGTCATAGCAAATATCTTTTTTCAACAACCCAAGAGACAGCTCTACACATGGACATTACCAGATGGTCTGTACAAAAGTCAGATTGATTATGTTTTTTGCAGCTGAACATGGAGAATTTAGTCAGCAAAAGCAAGACCTGGAGCTGACTATGGTTCAGACCATGAACTCAATTGTTGCAAAATTCAGGGTTAAATTAAAGGAAGTAGGGAAAACCACTAGACCAGTTAGGTATGACCTATGTCAAGTCCCTCATGATTATACAGTGAAGGTGATGAATAGATTCATGGGATTAGATCTGGCAGACAGAGTGCCTGAAAATTATGGACAGAAGTTCATAACATTGTATGGGAGGTAGTGACAAAAACCATTCCAAGGAAAAAGAAATGCAAGAAAGCAAAGTATTTACTCTGAGGAGGCTTTATAAATAGCTGAGGAAGGAAGAGAAGTGAAAGGCAAGAAAGGAAGGGAAAGGTATAATGAACTGAATGCAGAGTTCCAGAGAACAGCAAGGAAAGATAGAAAGGCCTTATAAAATTAAAAATGAATAGAAATACATGAAAACAATAGAATGGGAAAGACTAAAGAAGACTACAAGAAAATTGGCGAGATCAAGGGAACACTTCATGCAAGAATGGGCATGATAAAGGACAGAAACAGTAAGGACCTAACAGAAGCAGAAGAGATTAAGAACAGATGGCAAGAATACACAAAAGAACTATATAAGAAAGGTCTTAATGACCCAGATAACAACAATGGTATGGTCACACATCTAGAGCCAGATGTTTCAGAGTGTGAAGTCAAGTGGGCCTTAGGCAACATTATTATCAACAAAGCTAGTGAAGGCTATGGAATTCCAGCCGAGTTATGTAATATCCTAAAGATGATGCTGTTAAAGTGCTGCAGTCAATATGTCAACAAATTTAGAAATTTCAGCAGTGGCCACAGGGCTGGAAATGATCAGTTTTCATTCCAATCCCAAAGAAGGGCAATGCCAAAGAATGTTCAAGCTACTCTACAATTGCACTCATTTCACATTCTGGAAAGGTTATACTCAAAATCCTTCAATCTAGCCTTCAACTGGGTTTAGAAAAGGAAGAGGAACTAGAGATCAAATTGCCAAAAATCATTAGATCATGGAGAAAGCAAGGAATTCCGGAGAAACATGTACTTCTGCTTCACTGACTACACTAAAGCCATTGACTGTGTGGATTATAACAAACTGCTGAAAATTCTTAAAGAGATGGGAATACCAGACCATCTTACTTGTTTCGTGAGAAACCTGTATACAGGTCAAGAAGCAACAGTTAGAATCAGACATGAAAAACAGACTGATTCCAGACTGAGAAAGGAGTACTTCAAGGCTGTGTATTGTTTACCCTGAGAGTACTTCATGCTAAATGCTAGGCTGGAGGAATCACAAGCTCGAATCAAGATTGCCAGGAAAAATACCAACAACCACAGATATGCACATTATACCAATTTAATGGCAGAAATTGAACAGGAACTAAAGAGCCTCTTGATGAGGCAGAAAGAGGACAGTGTAAAAGCAGGCTTAAAATTCAACATTCAAAAAACTAAGTTCATGACATCTGGTCCCATCACTTCATGGCAAATAGAAGGGGAAAAAGTGGAAACAGTGACAAATTTTATTTTCTTGGGCTCTTAAAATCACTCTAGATGGGGACCATAGCCATGAAATTAAAAGACACTTGCTTCTTGGGAGGGAAACTATGACAAACCTAGACAGCATATTAAAAAGCAGAGACATCACTTTGCTGACAAAATCTGTCTAGTCAAAGCTATCAAACACTATTGTTTTTCCAATAGTGTTGTATGGATGTGAGAGATGAACTATAAAGAAGGTTGAGAGCCGAAAAATTGATGCTTTTGAGTTGTGGTGCTGGAGAAGACTCTTGAAAGTCCCTTCGACAAACCAGTTAATCCTAAAGGAAATCAACCTTGAACAGTCATTGGAAAGACTGATGCTGAAGGTGAAGCTCCAACACTTTGGCCACCTGGTGCGAGGAGGTGACTCACTGTAAAAGACCCCAGTGGTGGGAAAATTGAGGGCTGGAGGAGAAGAGGGTGGCAGAGTATGAAATGGTTAGATATCATCACAGACTCAATGACTATGAATTTAAGCAAGCTCCAAAGGATTGTAGAGGACAGAGGGGGCATGCTGCAATCCATGGGGTCAGAAAGAGAGGGAGTGACTGAACCACAGTAAGTAATGAGTGGTAGAGATGATTGTTTTAATGATTTATCTTTCTGTATAAAGTTTAAAATTATAGTGAGACAGGAACTGTGACAGCATCTTATCAATGAGATGTCTTATGAGAAAATATTGATTTGCTTTTTTTCAGGGAAAGAAACTGCCCAGATTCTTTACCTTTGGGCAGATCATTATGGCCCTTATTAATTTTGCCATCTAGACCAGGGGAATTTGCACTAGAGTGATGTGTGAAAGCGTCTTTGTTTTACAAAACAGCCTGGATTGCCCATATTTAGGGCTCTGTGGATGAGGCCATTCATTCACATGAGGAACCTAGAGATGGAATTATTCCCTGTATCCCCTCCTTGCTCCTGCCAGCCACACACATAACCACCTCAGGACAGCTGAGGAAGGTGGTACTTGTGGTGTGGACCTATTACCATATCAGAAGAGAAAGCAGTGTGAGGGGATTCTGGGTTCAGATGGAACCTTTCCAAAATCACCTTGTATCCTAAAGAGGTAGGGGCAGGAACCAAAAGTGTTCCTTTTTATGAGTTACAAAAATGTGACTCATGACGGTAAGGGTCTGGGGCTACTTGACAGTGCATAATTCATACACATTTGCTTCTCTGACAATTTCTGTAGCCAGTCAATGGCCTTCACCTGCCTCTCAGAGGATGCCTTATGCCATATAAACTTAGGTAGTGGATTGAAAGGCTTGGATGACCCTTGTCAACCAGTGTGAGAGCTCTTCCCATTGACAGGAAACACATAAAACATGTCGGTCCACTACCCTAGGTGGTGTGACTTTGTGGCCAACGTTTTGCTCTAGACTCTCTGTATACAAGGGACAGGTTATTAATAAGACTGTGAAACTT